>JAMKCH010019659.1:0-22832 GCA_023653785.1 Ophioderma brevispina
AAGAAATTTAACATATCAGTCAACATGATGATTAACTGGTGATCTTGATTGACCTGGTGACTTCAATCGACCCACAACATTTGATTGGTTCGTTGTTGGCTCAGCCTAAGGTTTGTGTTCCAATCGGCTCAGAGGCCTTCTTAAAAGGTGCAACGAGAGATTTCCACATATCAGGTGTCCCATAAAAAATCGGAAAGTACTGATTTTTGCCTGATGTGTAAACCTTTCCATAAAAAAAGACAACCCATCTGAAAGGATTAAGACTGAGAAATATTTCTTTGGTGCCTCAAAAATCTCTCGTTGCACCTTTAAAGGTATGGCCAAACATCTTGAAAAAGGGAACTATACCTATTTCACATAACGTGGCACGATATTGAAGAAAATAAGAAAAAAAAATTCTTCGGGATATCCGTTTGCGAGTCATTAAGTGGAATGGAATTCAATATTGAATAATAAGTGTTTGTAAAACTTAAGGCAGAAACTAAAATTCCATTTTCCCCCAATATTCCACAAAAGGGTTCAAAAGTCCACTTTTTTCTTGAATTGTTGATACAAAATGTAGAGAAACTTTCACAAGAAAGTACACTCTTTGGCCAAAATGGATGTGAAAAGAATATTTGGCTGGGAGTGGGGGGGGGGGGGGGGGGGGGAGGGGGGGGTGGGGGGGTCTAGGGACCACTTTAACTAAAAAGGTCTAGTTTTTCAAAGTCCGGACACCCCCAAATAAATCTTTGATCCAAGTCTACAGATTTCATAACCTCGGTTTTCAGATAATTTAAATGTCATTTGTCAATAATATTTATTCATCACAAAGATATCTGAAAAAAGGAATATTTTCAAAATAAGGTTCATGACTAAAAATGGCACTAAACTATTTTAGGCCACTTTACACTAAAACTGGCAAAGCCAGCCAATATCTTCGTTATGGCCCAAGCTAAGGGGTTGTGATGAAAATTCAAGTAAAACTTGAAATTTGAAATAAAAATTTTAGCTAATATAATTTAATCTATGTAAATTGATATCATTAGCAAAGAGAAGATTCGTAGCTGTCACATTGTACCCAATTAATTAATGATTTCCTCTTAAATTGCCATACAAGCTTAAAAACATGAAAACTCAAATTGGAAGGGGGTTTGAGTACTAATAGCAAACCCCACAACTATAGTATAAATAATTTCATACTACGTCAAATCTCACTTGAGATATATCATGATTATGTAACCTGTCTTTCATTGATGCTCAGAGCTAATAAACAGAAGTGGTCTTTGGCTATATGGTTCAGAGCTCAGGGAATATCTTTTGGACTATTAAATAATACTAATTCTTGTCCAAATTTTGTTCAATGAAATAACAATCAACAGGAGTTCTGGTATACAGTGTACTGAGAGGGACATTAAAAGTGGCACTGGCACATTTTCAGAAAATATGAAATTTCTTCAATTTCCTACACAAATGATAGTGTAGGCCATTGGAAGAATAGACATATATTTACCCATAAAAATAATATACCCCAAAACAGATAAAATTGTAAGAGGCTAAAGACCCTGCGGGCATTGTAGGAACTTTTAAGGTTGCTGTAACTTTATCAACAAATGTGTCTATTACAGGACATATTCATAGACTCGTACTCAACTGGGATTATGAGAACAGATATGAATTCCCATACCACATCTCCATTTGGAATTCGGGTCACACACCTTGAAAACCCAATCGGTGCACTGGAACGTGATAAATCAAGATTATCTTGGATAAATCAACTACTTTACTATGATTCGAGCTACACTAATCGTTTGAAACACGGGCACATCGACAAGCCTCGGGTAGAGCTTGGCCTAGCGGCAAGAACGTTTGCCATGGTGGTGGGAGACCGCCAAAGAGGTTCTATAGTAGATAGAGAGGCAAAACGTTACGTAATCTTTAGAAATACACCGTCTCCATGTTTTGCCGACCACAAAGAAACCCTAGAGTACCAACAATAGAAGCAATGGCTGCCTCCGCTTGTTCCACATACTGTGGGTGCCGCTTTGATATACACACTAATCGGTAGTGATACAAATTAATGTATGTGTTAAGGTTGCCAGGTGTAATAATAGTGTACCTGGATCATGGTGCTCAGATACTTTGCCCCGTTTTCTCATAATGCAATGCGCGCTTATGGTGAAAAGATGTATTCCTTGAGGGTTTTTTAAACAAGACACGGTGTGTCCATTTCAATCGTTGTGTGGCCATGGGAGGACAAATTTCACACCCAAAGCACCCAACATCCAACAACTGATATTTTGCGGGATTGTTTGTATCGAATTGACATTATGTGTGTATACGCACCCAAACTAATAATTATTTCCGTGCAATATTTCCAATGTCAGCGCCCAGGCGCCCAGCACGGACGACTGGTTTTGATGGGTTTCACCCCCTTGGAGACGCCGGTCAAATTCTATTGGTGAACACTTCCCTGCCCGATGAAAACATCCCCCTGTTGAAGCCACCTGACGCATAACCCCCGCAGCCGCGCGCAAGTGGCTGTAGCCTGCTATAACTAACACGGGGATCCGTCTGCTCTTCGTCCACGGTAGGCTATTTAGCCGGCTGACCATGTCTTCAGTTTGTGACTTATGACCCATCTTTTTGCACATTCAGCGCGGGGACAATGAATATTAAATTTATTAAAGAACAATATACAGATGTTGAATCTTAAAAGGAAATTTTATTATGGGAAACAGCCAATTTTTTTGGAAAAAATAAAGATTTGATGACGTCAACGGCTTGGATTGGTTTATTATTTTGCTTCGTGGACCCATTCAGGGTAAAAATGACGTACGTAGCCCTACATTGGAAAAAGCAACCGATTATCGGTCCAATCGTTCGTCGGTTTTTGAATCAGTAGGGAACAGGTAATTTTGTACTTTTGAACATAATCACGGGTGTCTTTTGGGAAAACATAATAGCACTTTGGGCAGAAAGGGTCATGTACAGACCTTGATTTAACAATAGGCGGATTTTATCTATATCTGGTCGCCCCCGACGAGCAAACTGATATCTGATACTGACACGTGACCCTGGTACCTGCCCACGTGGACAACCCAAACTATTCATCTCTTTACCTTTTATAACTACAAAACGGCAAAGCGGCAAAGTAATTCTGTATCCTCTGTTGTCACAGCTGTAATCGATCAATATTTGAACTATAACACTTGGTTTTGTGACGGGAGGGTAGGACACGATCTCCTCGATTTGGGCCTTGGGGATTTTCAAACTTAATTTGTGATACTGCTACATGCATTTACTTGCCGTCTCTGTCCCCGTGACATTAAAAAATCATCTCTTAAACCTTTGTTCAAAAGATCTTAAGTAATATCATGATAATTAAGAAAAAATATGACGTTCACATCATCATGCTTCTTTAAATTATAAACCTGTGCATAACTCAAAACTCCAGAAACTTCCCCTGCAAAAAAGTAATCTCTATCAAACATAATACCCCGTGAACATACGCGCCATGCTACAGTCGCTATGCGCGCGTAGCCCTGCGCACCGATACACTCGAATATCAAACAGCCCTATTATAATTCTTATAACACCCAAAACCATTGCCTCTGGATTTCGTATCACGATCCGAAATCATCCAGTCCTTGAACATGTATGCACTTATCCGCAATGCTTGTTAGTTATGTGAGTGAGGGGCCCTGTATCAGGCTAGAAAATAGCGAGCATAATTTTAAAAAATGGAAGTCATATATAGCTTGTGGCCGTGTGCAAGGCATCTCCCGATCGTGGACTCTTAACCACAGGGCGAATGCAAACATCAACATTTCTAAGGGTTGAAATCCATGCATAATGAAAACTCCGCAATTTATTACCTGAAAGTCAAATATAGTACGAGTATAGAGGTTAAAACCCTTCAGGATTTGCATAAAAGTGTAATGCTTTATGATAAAGTAGAGAGATGATGAGAAGGAAAGGTTTCGAAATATTACTCTCCCAACTGTCACTCATAATTCCGATTTTTGACGGTGAAAGTAGTCATCAATGATAGATTGGTTTGTTTGGTACCTTATCCTCGATTGCGCAAGAGGACATTTTTGCAGTTTCTACACATGTAAAACAAATTTCCAATGATTCAACAACTTGGCTGTTTCTCAAATATAATTCTGACGTCACGCAACCTCATTTAATGAGCAGCCCTCTATCGATTTATGGCGGCGAAATTTCCCACACAGTTTTGTAAGTGCCCTCAGCATTTATTTACCTTTATAAATTAGGGTTTAACTTACATATGAATGAACATAGAATATTTCCATGGTTTATTTGCAAATGCGGTAAGCGATACGAAAATTAATATCTTGGAATGGGCGTTGAGCTATCCCTTGAACATGGCGTCTATACCTAAGAATTGAAATAATGATGTGCTATCAATGTTTGCAAACCAAGTTAACACCTGGTCTACTGACATGTTAGAGGTGCGAAGAATGTGCCTATACAGTTACAGCATTCAACAGCCAATCATACTGATTGGGCTGCGAATGTCATTGACCTTTGACCTTAAAGATATAGATTTTCAAAAGTAATATAGACCACGTTTGGACCCGGGCTGCTGCAGATATTTTGCAGGCATTTCCAAGGATTTTACAAAATTACCACCAGAGGTTGTTGACCATGGACCTCTCTGTTCGAGAAACATTCAGAGCACGAGGATAGGCCTACATGCCGACCAAGTATGGCCCTGTTTCATTTGAGATATGGTATTAAAAGCATTAGTGGTTGATAGGTGTCTGAATTTGGCCTTATGAAAGTTGATGACTTGTTTTTGACGTTCAAGGCTTGTAATTTGCTTCCGCATTCTCAACCGCATGGGTCCAACCTCTTTTCATGGATTTCTTCGTAGAGTATCGTGATGGAAATTAGATTCTGCACTTGCGTGCAACGGATTAATTATTCTTTTTCTCAATTATGAATTTGTTGCCTTACATAGACTATGGGAAGTATTCCTGTTGAGATCGTAACGCTGTTGATTATTTATATCATCAATTATTATGTAAGCAGCATTTTTCTTATACTGATGGTTATCTGCTGCTTATTCCTGCCAATGTATTTATGCTATTATTTGTGTATGCATTGTATATCTTTATTTTGCACAGGAAAGAAATCCACATGATGGGAACCACATCATTGTGTTGGCTATGCAGCCCATTTGTTCTTTCCTGAGTTACTACATGTATTTGCCCCATGCTTTTTATTAGAACTAAAAAATATTATTATATTATTTACAAATTGGCGCCGACCTAACGGATCACAGCATTCTTGATTTGGTTAATACATCCTAGTTAGCATCGGACACCATGAAAATTGTCAAGACTAAGCCAGCCCACCACCACCCTGGTAAAGCGTATCTTTACAAAGTAGGTTTGATATATGGACTTGGAGAATCAGGATGTCCGGGAGGGACACTTTGTTTAGAGGTCTTCCACCTTTCGGATTAGCGGCCCTCTTGCCGGGAATGCCAAATCCCTTCCCCAAATTTTTGGAGACTTTCGAAACATGCCAGAGAACGCATACATGTTGGATAATATAAATAAAAAGTATGGGTCACACTTTGAATAGCACAGGGGTACTGTGAGGTCGGGTATTAAATTGATCTGAATGACGACTACTACGGGAAATAACACCTTTTGTTATAGTTATGCAATAGTGAGGTGAAAGACATCTATTCAAAGGTGGATATGATGCGTGAACAAGAAAAAGTGTAAAAAGAGCTTTTTTTCAACAGGCGATGTACGCGTACATTGATTAGTGTATCAAAAAACAGCAAAAATCAAGTAAAAAAAGGTATGTTTTTCTTAACCTGAAATTGTGATGTTACGTGTTTAGGTATGTAATACTCGCCATAAAGGTGCAACGAGAGATTTCAAATAAAAGGTCTCCCTAAAAATGTGAAAATTCTGTGATTTTGGCACTGGTGTAAAGCTTTCTATCAAAAATATCCCCATCTGAAAGAATATAAGCTGAGAAAATGTTTCTTTGGTATACAAAAATTTGAAATTTCTAATTCATATAGGAGCAAATACGAAATTCAGCCCATTGTTTTCTATTGAAATATAAGCATATACAAATCACCTGTTATTCATTTTAGGTTATTTCTATAACCAAATAAAAGGTAGGGAATATCGATCTCTTCGATATTGAAATCAATTTACATATAAAAAATGGGATGACCGAAATCTCTCGTTTGACTTATAAGCAGAGATAAAAAAATCATCAAATAAATTACTGTAAATTGGAAGTAAAGCAAAGAAAAATAATAAAGGAATAGTTACGACACAATGCATTGCTTTACTTGTGCGGGTAGCAAAATAGACACAAAGCTTGTGTCACGCATATCCACCTTTGAATACCATAGTCCACTAATAATCTATGAAAAATACTACGTACACCTGGACAAAATTGCTACAGAAGGTTTTCTTGCTGTAACTCGCAGTAAAAAGATCTCCCAAACAACATATCAAAAAAGGTAGAAAAAAAGGGAAAGCCTGGCAAGAACAATGCTAATTTGCATTTATCTTACGTGGACGTATACGCCCATTATTTCGACCACAAAGATAGCTCATAAATGCAGGTTTAGGAGATTTTCCATTTTTCTGGTAGTATTGAACATGTTTTGATTGGCTATGGCCTGCAAGGTGGTAGCCACTTGCAATGATATATTAAAAGTGGAAAGTGATGGATCATTATTCAAGATGACCGCAGTTTCCCGACAAAATAATTGCATTCTGGATTGATGTGTAAGACTGCAATAGGGAGGGGGGATCTTTATTTAGATATATTTAAATATATCCGAGAGGTATTTATTCAACACATGGGGTCGGCTTAGTGCCGGGGGCACTACCTATGCGAGTGCTGGGTATATGTGGCTCGCGCCAGATGAAAAATAGGTCCTGTCAATAAAATGTACCAAAAAAACGGGGTTCCTTCGGTACACAAGCACGAAATAAAAATGGGGTCATCCAGTATGAAACGTTAAGAGGGCCAAGGATGTGTTAAAACCTGAAGTTAAATAGGAAGTGCCTCCTTTGCCAGATCAAATCGCCATGAAAATTATAAATTGCTACAAGGAAATTATAAAATTGTTAAAACTAGAATTTCAAATTTATTTAAAAATTTTGAATTTGGGTGTTCAAATTTCTTTAAAAAACAGTGGATAATTTTAGCAAAATTGTGATAAAAAGTGGATAGCATGAAAGAGGAAAATGGGGTTCATTCAGTATGTGAACATTTTTAAGAGGGGGTTAATTTGGTAATAGCCTGGGTTATAGGTAGGACAGCAGCATAAAGACAGTCAAGCAGTTTCTAGACGTCACAAGTCAGTATCTCAAGACCTTGACTCAGCAGCGATAAACAGGCGGATGTGTTATGTGCTGCATCAAGATTACTAAAAATCATCATTTGAGAATGCTGCAGAATAAAGTCAGCCTACATCAAAATGTCAAAAGAGACGGAATGGAATACCATGATGTGCCGTTAATGAGGAAGAGAATCAAACTTATCTGCACTAACACACACACGGTAGTACCCAACTCAAAAAGGTTAGAACTCAAGTAACTCGGGTCCGATGTGTTCAGCAAGATTTTAAGACTCAAGAGTAAAGGGCCGTGGCCTGATCGCTCTAATAGCCATAGTCCAATACTCCAAGATTTTACCGGAAGTGGTAACACATTTGGTATTTGAAGGAAACGTACTATTTTCCCATTTACCCGTGAAATCTTACGGGCAATGATCTTTGGTATGGACGTTTGGGCGAAAATGTACCCCCATCTTGGTAGACCGAAATTAATTTTACACATATAGGGTAAGAACATCATGTTTGGTAGCTCTCATTTGAAAAACGGGTGAAATTCAGCGCAAAAACTCAAATTGGGGTTTAGGATGAAGACATCTAATCAAGCTGAAAACTTATATACTAAATTGGGTAGTCCCTTTTATATGATATTGTATTATTTAAACCAAGTTAGGCAAAAAATGGCACATCGGCTTTTATTCCAAATTAGCATGTCTTGCAATGTTCTTTTTTATTACCTTTTTTGATATGTTGTTTGGGAGGGTTTGTACAAACCAAGTACAGCAAGAAAACCTTCTTTAGCAATTTTTTCCAGGTCATACCGTAGATTGAGTGGACTAACAAAGGTGCTGGGGATGGGGAGGGAGCTGTACATTCTCCAACTGTTGACGACTTCTAACTTGGCAGGGTACATATTAAAAAACTTCCGCATCAAGTTATTATTAAAACTAAAATCTGAAAAACAAGGTAATTTACTAAACCCTCAGCAAGTCAAATTAGTTTGAACTTATTCGTCGAAGACAGCGCAAGGCCTGTATTTCGTACACAAGATTCAAATCTTTTAAACAAAACCGCGGTTTACCAAATTATGTTCAACCTTGTGTAAATATTCAAAAAACTTGTTTAAAAGTTTTTAAGCATGAGTTATTTAATTTTGTAAAACAGTGTTGTAATTTGATTTTTGGTTGGACATTGATTAGGTAAAAACAATGCATAGGTTAAAATTGAAGTTGTTTACATGTTTAAAACATACACAACCTGTTTAACGATACATTTTATAACACACAACCTGAACCAAGTTCTTTAAAACTTAAAAACTACAGCCCTTTAAACAACATTCTTTTTAAACAGCAAATTTTAAACAGTGTTTTAACAGTGTATAAAAATTAAGTCAATATTCAACTGTACGATTCTAAGTGATTTAAACTGAAGATATATCATGGTGTCTATTATTTAAATGTAAAATTTAGTTTGGGAAATATCATTGTCGACTTTTTGGTTTCATTTTAGTTACTTCTGAAAAAAGCGCTCAACAAGTACCAGATATGAATACATGTGAGTGGCTCCATAACACGCAACCGCAGCAACACATATGATGATAATTACAGCTCCGATGAGATAGAGAACGATTCCTGTTATCAGACCAGCGATAGACCAACACTTGGAAGAACGGGACGCTTCCTCAGCTCCAGCAATGTCGCCAGCTATGAACTTGCTGCGAAACTAAATTAATTCACCAAATTAAAAAATAAAAGCAAAACGTTTAGAAAGACAGTCATCCTTTATTTAGTTTATGATCGACACAAAATATTCAATAAATTTTTGTTATATGCAAACTGTAACTTTCCCCACCATAAACCTATGACACCATTACACAGTAATACAGCGGCTTCAAAATTTGTTATCATTTAAAAATTGTGCTGATCATGATAAATTGATATTTACAAAACTTATGTTGAAAGAGACAAACAAATTAGCAAATCAGTAGGCTCTCCTACCTCGTACATTTAGTGTACCCGCGTCGTCCTTAGGAACTGCGTAGGTTCAGGTGTAAGAGAGGTTGTTTGATTTGCAAAACCAGTTCAATTGGCAAACCTCTCAGAACAACATATGAAAATCTGCACTATAGGTTAAGGCTGATATATGAGAAGGCCAGAGAGATCCCACATTACTGACGGGGGGCAAATATGTTTTCAAGCATTCTATATCTTTTGTGTTTCGGTGATTCTATATTTTACCAGATAATAAAGACGTTAAGCAATAATAGTACATTTTAAGTAAAATTTAGAGATTTTGCATAGTGCTTTGGTTAATTGGCTATAAAACTAACATGGTGAGTGGTAAAGCTCAAACTTCTATATGTATCGCAAATTGAAGGATTTTGTAAATTAGAATGATAATATCGGATCCCGATAATGAATTCAACGGCCGCCGAAAACGTCCTTCCATTAGAAATCGCCTGGAATACGATGTACCTGTCTACGCGAACCCATGAGCTGTTGCGTTGTTCACGTAGTCAAGTTAGGATCATTTCGTGAGTCGTGAGATTGTTGCTATATGGACCGACACAACAGTTTCCAGCGTATCGTTTAATTGCTAAGGAAAAGCAACGCGTTGATTAGCCAAACCAATCAGAAAAGCGAAAAAGACCCGTGGACTAAGCCATCGAATCAGGAAAGGTTAAAAAGTTAAGCGGTTGTTGACCCTTTTGGCTTGTCAGAATAGGCGTCATGTGTTGTCGAGACTTAGACAAATATCACGGGGAAAAATTCTCATTGATAAGGGGTACGTAGAAAGTAAATTATAGTCGGTGTACTCACAGTCCAGCTAAACGGTAAGGATAGGGCACTCAATTCAGTTACTCTTCACGCAACATTAGATTCACACTTCTTCGTTATCGTGATGGAGCCCCGGACTATGGCTCCTGCACAGGACTATAATTGCTTTCACACGCGTATTCATCCGTGGGAAGTATTGATTTTGTAGGCTGGAATTTTCACCCCTTTAGCATAGCATCCTTGACAAGTTCATTCAGCCAGATAGCCCACACTCTTTTTTTGGACATCTGGACCAAAAGAGAGGACATCTTTTCCGGCACAGGCATCATTTTTTTATAAATGCTCAGATATCCAATTAAAAATTGAGCGAATTCTTATGGAACCCACCCGTGAACCCTAGAAAAAAGGCCGTACGCGGGATTTTTTTCGGGGGGGTGCGGGTCTTCGAAAAAGTGGAACTTTTTTGGAAAAATGGACATAATCCCCCTAAAATGGACCATTTTTGACGTTCAACATCTCATCACCCACAAGTGGACTTTTTCGTAATTTTCTCTTAATTTTGCGACCTTTTTATCAAAAAATAGGCAAAAAAATGGACCTTTTCCCTTTTGTGGAATTTGGGGGGCGGATTGCGAACGCACCTCCCCCCCGCAACCCCCATTGCGTTCGGCCTGCCTAGCAAAAACTATAAAAATTATAAATTATGAAGTCGCTGGGTATTACAAAACAGAGTATTGGATACTTTGAAGACAAAAGATGATTAACAACGTCATGTATCATATTCATGCTATGCTACAGTCTGCACAACTTACGTCCATTGAGTTGAATATAGCAAACTATTCCAAGCGGCAAACAGCAGAAAATGGTGACGATCAATGGCAAAAGCCAGGTAATCATTCGGCTGGTTTTGAGATTCTCTGACTATACCATTGTACGAGGGCCAATTGAAACGAAATAATATAATAAAAAAAAATATAATAATATAATTTCATCCATAACCCATCAATTCATCGGTAAATCATGATCAATATCAGTGCTAAGACTGCCTGGTGGCGGCGGGTGAGACAGCTCCCTCGGGATTTTTTTGAGGGAAAATAAGGAAGAAAAGAGGAGATTTAAGGTAAACAAGAGAGACATTTTTGCCCGGCCTCAGAACCGACTTTGTATGAGTTCTTATGAATGGGAAGAGGCCTTAGCTTTAAAAGAAAAAGTTCTTGTTTGTTCTTGATGTTTAATTTTAGGAAAGGTGTAATAGTGGAAACTAATATTTCTAATAACTTGGTGGTTAGGTGAAATATATTGCTGATATGTTATTTTCGGTTGTTTTTCAATTTGAAAAATGTCATTTAGGAACAATTTGGCTGGAACGACATGAATTTAGTACTCTGGTTCATAAAAAGTGAGTGCAATGGGAGATGCTCATTTAGAGGAGCTGAAACTGTGGCATTGGATGGCACTGTGGATACATTTTACACCATCACACCCCCCAAAAATGGCCTTACATTACAGGGGAATCTTCAGGGTCTTTTGGTGTGCTGACTTACAGGATTGTACTGAACGTTGCCTTCATTTTAATGAAGTGGTAGTATTGAGGTGGGTTGCCTTTCTTGAGGGGGATAACCTGATTTTGAAGAAGTTAAAAATAATATACACAATGTTTTATAATAAGTGTTGCAAACTTTCCCGACTCGAGAGCCTTAATTATTAGGTAATTTACTAAATAAAATCATGAAACCTACGCACTACCTGAAATACAGTGCCTGTAAAGTAAGAGTGTCATATGAAACTCATCCACTAGACCCCGTGGCTCCGGATATCAACCAATTAGCTTGACTTTGGTCGACACAAAATGAGTAAAATGGCCACGGAGGGTAAACTTGAAAAGTCTCACTGAAGAGACCATGGATATTAACCTAATACGTATTTAGCAAGGGCATTCGTCAAAATTCTACTCTGTTAGGTTACCAATAGTAGATAAAGGTACTTATTTTATTATGAATTTAATATGATTGCATGTAGACCTTAAGCGAGCGCGCAGATGTCATATCTTGGCCAATACATGCAAGAATTCCATAAATTACCGTTTGGAAATCCCACAAATGCCCAAGCCAGCGATCGTGCCGGCCCTGGTTTAAGTCGTATTTTTTTTACTTTGTGGACAGACTTTGGTCAAAAATGTTTGTTTCGTAATCCTCGCTTTTACGTGTTAAAACCAATGACAACGTCTAAAATTCGGATTTCTTAGCCGCCCTCCCCCTGAAGAAATTATGAATAGACCCATTTGCACGAGCCCCGAAATGCATCTCGTGTGGGTGCCATTCCATCCGCGGATCTTGTACCAGAGGTCATGCTATTTACAAAAAAATTTGTTGTTCGTTCGCGTCGCCGAACAGTGCCTAAAATTTACAATACAAAGTACCTTTTTACGTGAAGTGAATCTTACAAAAATGTAGAAGAAATAGCTAAGGACCCAAAAAACAATCGAGGCACTGGTGTTGAAAATTTCACGACAAAACGTGATATTTTCGATCTAACATGTGCCCTATTGTCACCTGACGGACGATTACGCAAATATTAGTGCAACGTCACAGATAGGGTAGGTTTTCTGATATTATCGTTTACGCTCAAACGTCTGTTTTTAGCGACTTGGGGGCTGGTTATTAAGTTCCCGGAATGGAAATGGGCAACCGAACGAGATGATTTCGGGGATCGTACAAATGGTTCTATTTTTTAAAAGGGCGCCATCTATTTATTTTATTTAAAACTATTTATTTATGTATTTAATTATTCCAAGCATGATGTTTTAACAATATCAGCACAACATATATGAGTTATGTTAGGAAAACAAGTACATAAAAAATAATGGGCGAGAAAAAACAAAATATCCAACAGAATGGAGAATTTAAAAACAAATTTTTTGTTGAAATCGGACTAAATTAAATTTCAGTATTTTGGTCAGTTCCCGTCGATTTTTATCTCCGTAGGGAGTTAATGGTAAGAACAGAAAAGGGGGAGCGAGAAAATTGAGGTCGGTATTTTTAAACCGTCAGACTAAGATTTTCAATAGCTGTCAATACGTACACACGCGTTTGTTATAAGAGCTTCGCTTCGCGCTCGCTTATTATCTTTGGTCAATTACCATAAAACCAAAAGGGATCGGCAGGCGAGGCAGAAGGATATTGACCCAAAATAAGTATGCAAGGTCATACGTCAAATCCATAGGTTACCAATTAGTATATAAACACGATAGTCTTAAAAAAAGACAATCTCACGCATGACCCGAAACTTCCTTCCATCATATGTGATTGTCACAGTAATTGACCCAAAGGAGTACAAATATTCGACATTTGCAGGTAGTAATATAATATTAAATATATGAACCTCCATTCAATTACGTATTGTAGAAGTTTCTACGGACACAAATGCCCAAAATATCGGGCTTGGTTTTAATTAGGTTGCGTGACAGGGTATGTTAGGATAGCTATTGTTGGGACATGCTCAAATCTGATTTATTATTTTATATTTTTTTTAATTCTGATTTGGCAAAGTGCCTTTAACATAAATTTTTTTGGTTTCTTTACATTAATTTCATTTAAGGAAGTGTGTTTGTAAAAACACCAGGTTCATTACAATCTACAAACAATATTTCTCTACCATAGTTTAGATACAAGGGTTGTATCTATTGTTAGGTGGAGGGGGGGGAGGGTTATTAAAATCACCTTCAAGTAGCATACAGAAAATTACAACCACAACTGCAAATGGAGAATCTATAAATTGTATAATCAAAAAACTTGGTTAACAAAAACCAAAGGAAATTGAAATGTGACAAATAAAAACTTTGAAGGCACCCTTCAAACTATAAAGAAGGATGTGCTAAAATCTCACAATGCAACTTTTAATTATTGCAATAAAAATGTTATTTTCAATGTCATTGACTTTATGGGTAACTAAACCTTGAAGGCTTGATGGTAACTTTCAAAACTAGCAAAGCTTTATACTTTGTAAGTTTGGTTGTGTTTTTGTAAAAAATGAGAAGTTACTGAATTTAATTGTGAGGTAGGCTTTCAATAACAAAATATGGCCGAAGTTCTGTGAAACTTTAAACTGACATTTGAGACTTCTTCGAGCTATCGGATGACTTATCAAGTCAACATTCCATCCGTTAACTTTGAATCAGTTTTACTAGACCAATTGTCTTCTTGTAAAATAATAAACCATATGGCCTATATGTTGCTTTACAAAATGCTGCGTAAGTATATGAGCATACCCCAAATAAATTCTCAATGTACAAGGTCACATTTAAATGGGCAAGTACTATTCTATTGACATTGAACTTGTTAAACTGAAAATGACAGTCAAATGTGAAAATAGAAATCTCATCGACCAGACTATCAGCAATTTATACAAGCAGGCTTATTCACATACAGTGTGAGTCAAAATGAGTGTCCCCGATGAAACAAACAAACTTATTTAAAAATATTTGTAACCTTTTTAGAATATTATCATATACTTATATTAACAAATATTCCGTTCTCAATCACTGTCAAAAATCCCGAGATTCATTCATTCATTTTCAAGTTATGGCCTCATTTTGAGAGGGCTCCAAAATGCCGCGTGTACAAAGTTAGTACAGTAAACATATTAATCGTGTATTCACAACTAGGATCCAGAAAATCGAGACATGCAAAGAACATTCTTGTTTGTTACATTTATTCATGATAGAGATTTTGAAGCACAAAATTATAATATTTATCATGAAAGAAAATTGTTCCAAAAATGTCTGACCTTTGACCATGTTACTGATGACCCCAGCCCACACAACAACTTTCCTCCTATCATTGGTAATATCATAGACGAACTCTTGTGGAGGGTGCCTCTTTCAGCATCATTTGATATCACATTGTGCGTAGATCTGTGCCATTCATCTGGAATGTGGTCCTCACAACTGCCAGTATCTATCCTAAAATCCTTTGTGGTTGATTTAACATTAAACAGCCACTGGCAGAAGGCTGTTCTGCGGGCAGCATCTCCAGGTGAAGTTGATGGCGGTACTGTAATCTGTATGGATACATCTTTAAGTCCAACCTGGTTATGCGGTTGAACTCAACTGATTCAGGGGTGCAGAGGTACGGCGACTCCTGATCCTTTGGATTTATCTAATGGCTTCCTAACCCTTTTTTATGTTGGCTAAGGATCTTGCGGTGCGTGGTCTTCCACAGGCTTCTGGATGTCTGTTTCGAACAGTCCCATAATTGTTAAACTTAGTCCCTTGGATGGAAGATCAATCTCTTAGACGGGGTTCTGCCAGCTCGAGGGAACCTTGAACTTCCCATGGGTCCTTCGACCGTGTCTCCAGATATTTCTAGGCCATGAAGGTGCGTTGAGCTACTGAATATTAGGGAGCCAATGCTTTGCTTCCTCCTCTGCATAAACCATGTCCTGTGTTATACTCATTGGGCATTTATTACCATTTATCCACCAGTGTGTAAAGCATACATAAGGTATCCAATTTGAAATTTGCGTTTCAATAACCAAATCAATAGAATATTGTACAAATGCAAATCTGAGGACCTTTATTTAAATGAGTGCAGATATTGATTGCCTGAACCAAATTGAATAATTCAAAATTCCTGTGAAAGCTATTTAAATGTACTTTTGAACTATTTACAATTTAAGAGCTACCTTGCACAGTTTGACAAGAAAAAAAATCAGATATTTGGGGAACAATCATTTTGACTCACACTGTACAATGTATCATTTGACCTAGTTCAAGGCAGAGAGACTGAGTAAAACTACTCTGGGTTTTAGAACAAGAAACGGCTTGTTTTGGTCCTCGGTTGCTGGTTCTCAAAAAATCCAAGATTTGCACAAGGAAAAACTGTTGGGGAGAAAAGGCATTGTCGAATAACACTAAATTCATCCGCATTAAATAAATAGTCCAACATGCACAAAGACATTTAATGAGTATAGTTATTTCCCAGGGTCCCCATCATCAAAGTAATAATTCTAAATATCTTGCCATTTTTTTGAAAATCTTCATTTTCAATTGCATTGCATGCAAAGTCCTAAAATAGGCCTACATGATCTATTTCCATGGAGTACTTTTTTGTAATAGATACAAGCATGCAATGGGTAAAAGACCACCTTGGTAGCACTGGACAGTGGACATGAAGATAAACAGTGTCCACTTGTTGCTCTGGTATTCAAGGACAGCACGTTTCCCTGACAACCAGCAAAGAACCAATCACAAACATGTTTGCATGGTGCACACGGGGTTTTGTGATCACAATCTCAGTCTTGGGTAACCATGTTCATTGTGCCTGATTAGGTTTCTTAATATATTTGAAATGTGCATTAAGCAATGAGACTGTATTAATTGAGAAGGTGTCATGTGACGAGTCTCATTACAGTATAAAATTTGTTACACAAGTTACCCAGAACACTGTTACCATTAGGGGTGAAATGTACAAGTGAGACATCTGCTAAATCAAGAGTAGAACTCAATGGCATGAGAATCAACAAACACAAAATAATGAGCTTGTGTACAAATGATCTGAATTTTTATTAAAAATGAAAAAACATTTTTTTAATGAGCTGTATAATTGGGGTTTGGGTTTCAAGAATTGGTTGGACCAAAAAACAATTTACAAAATATTAAAATTACACACAATTAGTTAAATACTTATTGTCCACAAGAATGTCCACTAATGTCCACAAGAAGCGTTGCAGTTCAACGATGATGTCCTCACAGCGAAGACTCCAAAATGACAGCGCATAAGTTCACATAAAACTCCTCAGGTAATATATTCAATGGGAATCTTCTCAGTCCTGAAGGTAATTTTTGTCCAGCAGTTCAAGACGACAAGGTTAAATAAGTCCCTCGACGACACTAATATTCCACAGTATATCAGTCCAAGATAATCACCACGATTTCTATCTGTCCCACAATTTTGGAATCCTATTTTGATTCCCAGCACTTTTGGCTTCAAAGACGACAGTAGAATAATTATAGCACACTACTCACGTGGAATTATAAAATCATGGCACAAGGTACTTCATGGTCTGCAGATTAAAACTAGCTATAACTTCTAGCTACTTGTTATTGGTGGTTGCTGGCAAATCTAACCTCTTGCAACTTTGCTTTATACAAACATTTAACAAAGTTCCCAAGTCTTAAAATAGATATTACCACAGCATAATGCATAAACATAACCTTGCACTAGCTGACCAATTGGAATTCACATAAATTACCTCATCTGAATTACATCACTTTACATATATAACTCCATGGGGGGATCCCCATATTTTGCAATGTTTTGATCTCAAATCCCAAACAAGTTGACTCAGTTTCTAAGTTACATCTTGGGGAATCCCATTTCTCCTATTGTGCAATCTATTTAGTTTGATGTAAATAACAGGTGCATTTTGCACAAACAACACTAAGCATGCTAAGGGGAATCCCTTGCTCTCCTTTTTATCATAAACAAAGTACTTTTCCATGAGAAATCTTTTCTCAAATAAAATTGAAAATCAAATTAATATTTTTAATCACAAAATGGAGGCTATATAACATTATTTATTTAGTACTCTTTTGGCCAGTCTAGAAGAAAGCGTACAAGTACGTACATAGGTCATAATTTCCCATAATGCAATGCGACTTTTAAAGAAATACATTAGGTTTTAACATTTCACCCCGGGACAGCTTATTTTTACAGTTCTGAAGCTCCAATCGTCACTATATAGAGTTTTAAGGCTTATCAACAAAATGTATGTGCGGGTTTCTTTTTCATATTTGTTTTCAAATAAAAGATATTAAGAAACATTGATATGACGTCACAGTAAACTTTTTTTTCAATACTTAAATTTCGACAACATGATAATCAATATTCCTTACACTTGTTTATAAATGTTGTTTTGGCATTAGTATCTGAATTTGTATCCCTTAGTGCAAAACTGGTTTGGATGAGAGAAAAAAATGGTCAATACAACGCGTCCATGTTGTTTCGTTTTGGTTGTGTTATATCTGCCAGAAACTACGGGTTAAGCACACGGGGGGATTAATTTTGAAAAACCAAATTTTTAAAACAAAAAAACAACCTAAAACAAACAAAAACCAAATACAAAATTAAAAAATTTGTTATTATTTAAAATGGAAACGAACTACGTGGGCTAATACAAGGCTTAAAAAGGCCAATACCAACCATTGGTGCGGTGTTGGTCGCCATATAGTGTGTCACTTCTTCGGATCGCTTGTGTTACAATAAATATAATCGCTTTCTTCTGTGTTCAGTGATCTCTTTCCATTCAGTGTTCGTTTTCCTGTGCAGGGCCATTCTTCAAAAAGTAAACCTTTTTTGACAAAAAATGAAGTTATGGTATTGCAAATTTTCTTTACAATTATCACGTTAATCATCCTTCTAAGTTGCCAAGTTCCCCTTCCTGCATGATTTTTTTAACTGTATATGTGCAACTAAACCAACCCTCATTGTGCATAAATGAACGTCTTTAAATATTTTTGGGATAAAAATGAGATTATTACAAACAAACACCAGTTTGCTTCTTTAGTTTTACTCTTGAATAGCTTTTCATTTTTGTTTTGACATACTTGCCTCGAGTATTGCATGGACTTCAATTTCAAATTATGTTGGAAAACATAGCAGTATTTATAGATGGAAGGGAGACAAGTGTAGTGAACGTGAAAATTGAATACAAGAAGTTGTTTATTGACAGGACGGGGGAAGGGGCCACGTGTCTCAGTAATGTGTCATATTCATGTCAAAGCAGTTATACCTTTCCGTATAACACGAATAAATGGTTTTAGATCTTTCCGTTCTTTCAAAGCTATTCTGTGCTAATTACTTCACACACGTGCCGCGAGGCCGGCAACTCACACTGTTTAAATATAGAGTCCGTTTGGATCACTAAGGTTTAAAACTAAAAGTCCGTCGGGCACTAAGGTTTATCCGACGGATACCAAGTTCTACTTTTCATTGTCCTAGGACTCCTTGCTTTACAATGGGAGTCCATATGACGTATAATAGTTTGGGTTTGTCCCGGATACACTTAAGGTTAAATCTGAGAGTCCTCTTTGCTCTCAGCTTTAACGTTCCATATTAAAGGCCGACTCAGAGATTTCCTGATGAGGGCGGCCCTCAATTTCCAAAATAAAATCGTGTTTTTTGCATGTTACTAATGCTTTCCCTATACAATCACTGTGGTGCATTGCTAAGCTTAAATCGAATTCTTCCGTCATATAGCAATTACAACTAGTTATAAAATTCCGGATCCGAATTTTTGTTATACCATTATCCTATGGGACGTAATACTACACATCAATGTTCTACTGCCTCAAAACGAAAAAAAATCCGATTCATCTCAAATTTCGGAATTGTGCTTTTAGGTTACTATCTTTATTTCTAGTTGACTATTTTTCATTATTAACAACAAAAAATAATATTTCGAAATCTCTTTCTGAGTCACTACTTTAATAAAAACAGTAATTAGAACTGTGCATTATACTGTGTTAAAAAACAGACACTCGTCTCAACGAATATTGCAAAATGTGGGCAAAAAAGTTCTTGATATCTACAGAACACTGGTTAAAAATAAAACCTGTAAACAGGCATTTGACTGGCAGCTGGGACTCACTACATGCAGAACGTAAAATAACTGGAACCGTAAAAATACAAAACCATTGCAGGAACGTAAAAATAACGGCGTAAAATCTCAGCTTCAACGTTTATTGTTGGTTTTTGACTTGTTTAAAATCAATATTAAAGATTAAAACGTTATTAAAATCCTCGGACCAAATTCTCACCGTTTGTAGCTAAGGCATCACCAGCTATTTACGTTACTACGTGGTTGTAAAAAGTTATATTTCATGTAAACAATTTTGGAAACAGGCCATAAACAACGTGAAACCGTAAGAATAAAGATTTAATCCAGTTCATACACTTTGTGTGTTTATATGTTATGTACAATATTCCTAATGTCACCAATTACTTAATCATCATATATAAACTCAATACATTATCTCATAGATTCAACCAGGGCTAAAGATTACAGTCCTAAACCTTATCCCTACACTACAACGACTTTGACTGATAGCAAATAGAAATAAAAATATATTGAGTCTTTGTACTACTTTTTTTCAAATTAAACTAACATTAATACAAAAAGGAGGAAGAATTTTTTTTTAATTTATTTTTTAAAAATGTTTTCTTTTTTTAATTTTCAATTTTTAATTACGTACTTACGACGTGTTATTTAAACACATTTTTAGGTACACGATTTTCATAGTTCGTATTCTTATATTATTAAACATGTAAGTTCCAAAAAGAACGTAATATTACGGAAAATATAATAACGGTCAGCGTATAATTACTAACTTTTTTTCAAAATGTGTAGTAATTATTTTAGTCCAACTGTTTATTTACTTTTTTTCTTTCTTTTTCTCTGCTTCCAAATTGTATTTTATGTTACGTATAGAAGTAATAAAGCGTGAAGATTATTGAATAATTGGGGGTTTACCGTAATTTAAAAGTAAATTCTGGTAAATTAGGAACATTTTTAACATGTATGATAAGATTTTTCCGCTCTCTCTAAAAACGCACTATTGTCATATTTTTAGACCTATCCAAGGCGTTCAATACCATAGCCCATCATATGCCTTCTCCGCTAAGCTTCCTCACTATGGTATCCGTAGCACTTCCTTGGCTCTTCTTTCTTCGAGATAGAAAGCAATTTACTTCTTTTAACTAACTTGTAACTCCCACTCCTCTGTCTCCTACCCGTATCCTGTGGCGTTCCTTCAAGGCTTCATACTTGGTCCACTCCTCTTCTTACTTTATGTCAGCGATATCCCCAATTCTATCAAATTACTTAATTACTTCGTTCTTTTTGGGCCGATGACACGAATATCTTATTTTCCCCCCCTACCTAGATACCCTAACGCACACATTTAATATGAGATTACCCACGTCTCTAACGGTTTAAAACTAACAAACTCTCCCTCAATGTTGGCAAAACTAACTTAATTCACTTTATTACGAAAAATAACAATAAATCATCACTTATATAGATAGCAAAATCGATGGCAAATCAATCCATCCTACTGACAGTACTAAGTTTCTTGGTGTCGTCATAGACAGGATATTCAATTGGAAAAATCAAATCACCAAAATCACTCATTTAATTGCCCGAAATATCTAGATTTTGAGAAAACTACAACATATTCTTCCCTCGAATATCCTGTTTACACTCTATAACATTTTAATTCTCCCCTTTTTGTCTTATAGTAATATAGCATGGGCAAACACATCACATTCATTTGACTATAAGCTCTGCCCTTGGACTTTCCCTAACACAACAAGACTCACTAATTTATTCAAACTTCAAAAAAGCCATTCGTATTATTATAAATTCAAACTATTAAGCCCATACTAAAAATTTTAAGCTAAATACTTTAAGCATTATGGACCTTAACAAAATCCAAACTGCCCTCTTTATGTACCGTTTTATTATCAACACTCTACCCAAACCATTTACCAATTGCTTCACTAAAGGCAATGAAATCCATAATTACAATACCAGATATGCCAAAAATTTTGAACTCTCTTGCCACAGATCTAATTAACTCAAATTCACTGATAACTTTTAAGGACAAGTACAAAAATATTTAATCTCTAAATATGAAACTGCTAAAAACTGCTAATTAAAAAATAAACAAATAAACAAATGAATAATAATTATACTAACAGCAATTGTTTTAACAACAATAATGAATAATGATGATAATAATATAATAACATTTTCTCACTCAGCTACGCATCCCTGTATCATCATACATTCTGTTTAACTTCTGCACGAGTGATTGCTTAGACGGTTTGCCACTTCTTGACATGTCTTATGTGTCTTTCCCTTTGACATTATACAGCACTTCTCATGTCTTATGTTGTCCTTGTTTCCTCGTCTTGTCCTGCCCTTGTTTTGTTTCTTTGGTCTTTTGCCCTGTTCTTGTCGATACATTATTACAATCTTATTTAACTTCAAGGTGGGTCTATCTTAAAGCTTTCTTATAAGTTTATTCGGCATCTCCTCTACATATCTTCTCATAATATGCATATATGCATATGCTTAGTTTCGTTATAGTCTAGTTAAATTATACATCTCTGATTCTGTATTTATAAATTTATTGTCCCTCATTTTTTGTATTATAAATTATCTTTGCATTGCAAGACTTTGTACACTGTTATTCTGATGATATTTGTAAATACACTTGAATTGAATTGAACATCGTGTATCATCTTTGCGACGGTAAACTTTCTGAGCACCCCATAGAGTATTGTGTAAATTAATATTGGTCGACCAAAATGGGGTACATTTTCGCTCGTAATTTCCAAACCACACATCCTTTAGCCCTAAGATTTCACAGAGTATGATAGTAGCTTTCTTCAGATACCAAAATTGTAACCACTTTCGATCAAATTTAGGTTTCCGGGGACGAGGCTATTAGCGATCAAGCTAATTAATTATAACACATTGTATATATTTCATAAACCATCAGTGATGAAAAAAATACAGATAAGATCGTATTGAATCATCAAATACATCAGGAAACAAAGATACTGTTCCAATTTCAAACTAATAAAACATGTGACCACGCACAGAAACGTGACAGGATTTCTTTGTTTTGAAGGTACTTTTTTACAATATACAAACACGGA
>JAMKCH010019660.1:0-25404 GCA_023653785.1 Ophioderma brevispina
ATACCTTGGTCATTTTTTTTTTTCCCAAACTGTGCAGGTCACAACAGATGTGGAATTTTGAAAGACATACAAGGCCCCTCCAAAAAATATACAGGAGATAACTAATGTTGTTCGTTTTGAACTACAGGGTGGTCATTCACTTTATTTTTGACAAAAAAGGGGTCATTTTGAAGATGAACTTCTTTTATTCAAGTACTAATCCGATATTATTCAAGAGAAATACAAAGGAATGGGTTTCTGTCCCACGTATTTTATGATACATATTAAGTATACAGGGTGATCCATGTAATTATAAAGGTGTCCCTGATTAAAAGGGTCAATAGCATATTTAAAGTCGCCCTGCATTTACCATTTTGAGCAAGATGACAAACCTGTATGTAACTTACAGTGTACAAGGGGCCATTTCTTACTTAACTAGTGAACTTTGTATTCCCCTAGCTACTAACCTGTTTGACTCTTACAAACTTCATACTGACAATGCAAAATACACGGATCAACGGCTATTGAGCACATGATTCTCAAGGTGGAACCCTCATGTCCAAGTGGTCTTGTTTTCATGATCATACTATCCTATAACCACATTTAATGCACATGCTTTAGGTTGTATACTACATGTATACACCTTTCTTGTTTGATTTACATACTCATAATTTCTCTAAACTCGTGTGACTCCATACAGGCCCCACCCAAATGCCACAATTTTTGGTTATAGATGACGTTGGCATGAATTAAATTTTTAAATGCTGTCATTAGCTAATTACCTTTTATATGGGATACCATGTGTGATAAAGAAGAAGAATTACAAAGAGATTAAAATCAAGGTTACTCCACCATTTCGACCTCTTTTTTGGTATATATTTTACACAGAACAGCCACATTGCTCCAAAAGTGATCAAAATTTGAATACCGAATTAAGATCTAATTTACTAATTAATTAATTACATTATTTTTTTTTTTTTTTTTTTTTTTAATTTTTGCATGTGTATGTTTGTAGGTTTGTGTGTGTGTATGTGCATTTTGAGCCCCACAAGTGTTTCACTTCACTACTTATTTAAATTTATCGGCGAACCATTTTCCCCGTTTTGTGGGGTATTGTCCTATGGTTCCCGCCCCCCCCCCCCGCCGTATCCCAGTTACCTAGTCTGAAGGTTTTACTGTAGCTCTCATAATACTAATCCATAGGGCTGAAAATGGGTGTAATCTTAAAGAAGGTCAAGGCTTTCTAGCAATAAATAGACTCACATCTTTGAACAGAGTCAAATAGTTTATGAATTACATGGATTAAACTTAAAAAAAGATTTCAAGTGTATCGTCCCCCATTTTAGTGTACCCAGTTCATGACCATACGACCCTCTATATAATGGAACCGCCTGATCACGACCCATCAGAAAAGTTCATAAAAGATGATTGAAGTTTGTTTCCCAAATAAGATAAAACTACCAAAATATGATGTGTGAACAAGGTTTATTCATGTTTTTACATGTGATAAACCCCCTATTCCTTATAACCATAAATTTGGTAAGCAAATGTGGAATCGACAGCAACAACCAATACTAACACGTACCTGATCTAACATTCTTGTTATTTACAATACACATTTTGACAAAAAGTGCCCATAGAAGGTGCTCTTCTCGTTGGACATCTCTCCAGGGGTGGTGGATATGTTGGCCATTCCCAGGCAAACTTCACTGAGCATTCTCGAAACTGTAACAGAAAAAGAACCCTCTATTAATATGAAATGTTTCAAACACATTTAAATTAGGAAGGTTAACATATAATGAGGTTTAATGATAGTTAAACCTTCCCCGGGTGTAACAGGTGTCACTTGTCGGGGGGGGGGGGGAATTCCCGTTTTAGGGCAGGATTTACCAGTTGAAGGTGTTTGAGACCGAAAAATTTTTTTTGTTTTTTGTTTTTTCCTGGTTGGGAGGTGAACATTTGAAGGTGAAAATTGCAGGTGTGCAGGCAAAAAATGACTGATTTAGCAAGCTGCTTCTCACAGTCAAAGCTCTCTGGGTGTGCAACCTGCCCCCCTCCCGCCTGTTATGCTACTGCTTACTACTAAAAAGGTGTATGCACATACATGTATGGTTTTTTTTTATTTTGAAGCACACAGTTTGCCAACATACTAGCGATTTCTTCAATGTTTCACCATAATTTAATTTTTTAAATAATTTGTATTAATTTCATAAAAAAACTTGTTAAAAAAGGTGTTCCTTCTTGCCCAATCATGAACATTTTTTTTTACTGCAAGGGTCCTTCATACCTTGCTGCACTTTGTGTTTTTGTGTCCGATATATCAATCACCTTCTGCCACAACTCACTGCAAACCATTCTTAAAATGATTTAAATTTATTGCAGTACTGCATCATAGTTTATTGTAGTGACTGCAGTATGCACAACCGTAGATGTTTAAACAATATTTATGAACAGGCCAATCAACAAAATCTAATACCTAAAATGCCTAATGTCAACTGACTCCAACTACCCCTCTCAATGGATCAAAGGGGCGACAACCAGAGAGATACTGGGGGAATCCAAGGGTTACCGGACAGCTCATGAAACACTTCCCCATTTCATTTCCTGGGAACTATACCCGTTGTGCTAAGGTGGAACATGCCCCCATTTTTTGCCCACTTTATTCACACATTTGTCAGAGGAGAGATGCCTAGGTGCTACCCAAAATACACTATAGCTACTACAATAATTACTACTAGGTTGCAGTACGGCTTGGTCTTCCTAGTGTTATCTCTCAGTACTTTACAAAGGTCTTGTTTCACCTTATAGTGAACACACCTCGAATAGTGTTTCAATCCTTACTGTTCACAATGCACAAAGTACTGAGTGTGTTAGGCTCTCTAAGGTATACATATCCAAGTCACCAGTGAATAGGCGGACCAGGGTGTAGCCCCCTGTAACGAACCTGTCTATGAGCTTCTCTAAGGTAACATATCATATCCCACATCACCAGTGAGATAGGAAGACTTGGATGCTTCTGGCATCAAGGTTAAGAAACTGAAAAGTAAGAGGATTGTTCTATTTCATAGTTATAGTAGCACAATTCTACAATCCAATATTTCAATTGGGTAAATATAATAGATATTCTATTACTGCTGATGCCCATTATTGAAAATGGCAGGCATTCTGATTGGTCAGTTTACTGCCATTATTCTGCAATAATGGGTCGCCAAGGCATTTTCTTTATAATCACGGCTTGTTTTTGGTAATAGAATAGAAATAAAGGGTTGCAGTATTGTTATGGGGTCATAATGTATCCTCGGCCAGAAAAATTAAATAATGGACTTGGCTGCGCATAGTCAAGTATTATTTTTTCCGACTCGACACATTATTCGCCATCTTAAAAAAGGATAACTGCATCACCCTTTATTTCTAAAATACTATGTCAGGGATAGAATAAGGCGAACCAATTGCGCGTCTGACGTAAATTTACGGTTGCAGAACAAAAAGTGGTCGTGAGTCATGACCTGTGAACAGTCAAAAGCTTTTTTTTAACAGAAAGTTTTACTTTCATGAATTTATCGTGTCCGTTAGTCAAAAAACCAACTTACATAGGGCATTTTTTCATTTTTAATGATATTGTTTGTTCGACCAATGCCCGCGCCCTCTACCATTTACACCAATCATGATCTGCGTCACAACCGATTGACAAACCTTGCGAACGTTGCGCGCAATTGGTCCCCTAATGCTGTCCCTGACTATAGTGGATTTTCCCCCGCCGTGTGTCCTTTGACCTATTATGTGACCTTTGACGTCAGATTTGTTCTGTGCTGCAGGTCTGTGGTCCTCATTTAACCAAATTGGTCATAGGGCATTTCTATCAAATTGACCTTTAGATGACCTTTGACCTTTTGGGTCAGTGTGGACCGACATGTTAAACGGAAAATCAGACTGTCCTTTCCTACCTTATGCAATTTAGCCCTTATCTGTCACAGCATACTAAATACATAGCCAGATGACAGAAGACAATATAATTTTTTAGTAGTATAGAACTGTCAATTTATAACATCACATAATCCTTCCAAGGGCACTGAAGGTATGACTGCCATAATAATTATGCTGCCACAGGAAATCGGCGTAATCATTTTCGCTTCACTAGGTGGCAGCTGGCTACGGCAACAAACCCATCAGCACTTAACATTGTAATAAACACCCATAAACAACAGCTACCCCCTTGATCACTGGGTCCAACAGGCAATTGAGCCCTGAGTATCTTGCCCAGGACCAGACTGTGCCACAGCATGTCTCGACTCACCACTTCAAAACGTCTAATGATCCCAAGCCTGCACTTTCCACTCTGGATCACTACTTCTCGAGATAAAGAGCATATTAAAGTTCAATATTTTCTTTGGGTAATAAGGGAGTGTCCCAAGACCTAATATTCAAAAGAGTAATCATATGATGAAACTATATTACAATCTTTGATGAAACTAGATTATGTCCCATGGCACCCACCTATCAGAACATGACAAGAGAGTGTTAGAAACCGGTGCAATTATTAAAGGCATATTCAATCATTACGTTGGAAGATTTTTTTATCAAATTTGCTTCACATTAAAAAATGCCATTTTGTTTTGCACCTTGTTTTTGTTTCACAGGATCCCTAGATCTTCTCTGAGAATACCTCATTTCCCCACAATTCAATCTCCACATTTCACATACGGTGCGCCGTCAGTGTTGTACCCTCGCCAGTCCAATTTTTACCGCAAGGGTCGACACCAATGCCGACCACCTTCCATTGGATTAACACGCAAGTTTTGTGATTATTATGTTGAATACAAGCTCCAAAAGAGTTGTGTGATCAAAGAAAGCAAAGGGTTGTACTCTTATTTGGAAACACCATCTAAGTTGTGCATTCCATGCATCCGGCCATTCTATTGACAACTAATGATCATGACATGTTACTGTGTAATAGCTTATATAATTACCAGCTCTGGATGTTGACTTTTTCCCAAGATGCATTGGGAAAGCATCGCCTATCAGATGCAATCTTTGCGGGGCCCGTATTGCTTCTTGCGAAATGGATTCCTATCGTGTGTTTCTGTGGTTTATAATCAATTATGCTTGTCTCACCATGTATCCGATAAGCCCAAATTATGATAATTTCTGTCAGTTTAACTGCCTACAAATACAAGAAAAATTGCAAATTTCTTGCCGACACACCACCAAGTTTGTCACTCAAATTCGGCACAATACATCCTTAGAGTAAATTTAAGAAGTAGAAAAGCACCGCACACCTGTGAGTTGAACTGAGCAAGACTTTAAAAATGGAGCTACATTTGACTAAATAACAAACAAAGCCAACAAATAAGTTTTGGTTCGTAAAAAGAAACCTAGTGCACTTCACCAGCTATTAAAGCTACAGCATACAAAACTAATCGTCAGACCCACTCTCGAATATGCAGCTTCCGTCTGAGGACCCCGTATACAGAAAGACATCTCGTAAAAATCGACGCATCCCCCAAGGCGCGAGCTGCCCGTTTTGTTTTTTCCGTCTAGAGGAAGACATCTACATGACCTCCATACTTGAAACTTGTGAATGGACACCTAACTAGAAAGAAAGAGAGCATCTAGACTTACTATGATGTACAAAAATCAGCAAAGTGAGCTAGTTGGTAGTCCTCGAACCAGTACCTTCATAGAGCAGAACACAACATAACCAGGCTAAGTAACACACAAACATTCAGTTTTAACGACAACGACAGGACACAATACAGATTTTCTTATTTCCTAAGGACCCTATCGCACTGGCAGGACCTACCTATCGACACCAGAGATGCACCGACCCTAATCGCATTCAAGCAGAGACTCTATAAAGTTGACTTCTAAATCCACCCTCGCATGATATCCTATAAGTGGGGCCTCATTTTTGTGTTTGACTTTCTAATTTGATTTCTTTGACCCACGTACGTGCTTTAAATAAAACCCTAAAAAAGTTGAAACTGCCGCTCGACAAAACCTCTCAAAATCCAGAACTTAAAGTATAGTTTGTTAGAACTTCCAGTTGACATTCTTAATGAATCCCAGGCCCATCTTCACTGCTTTCCACACTGGACGCAGAAGGCGTGGCTGAGATGTTCAACTGTATTGGCGATGTAAAAAGCAGGAGCAAAAGCATTACAGGTGAATGAATAGGTGATACTTGGAGATCAACAATAGAGAATTGGTTCTAAAATCTCATTATATTGTAGTTCTTCTGCAGTCGACTTTCTGGTCCATTACTAAGTGTTTTCATGGCCACAACATATCTATCTGATTGTGCCTTAGACGTTGCTCAGTATTTCGCTGTCCTTTTTTACAAGTTTGTTTCTCTATGGTAGGTACTGCTAATTCATCGCTTGGCTTTTGTCAATTTGCTTTTCCAAGCGATTTGCTCTGTCCTCTTCATTTTCATCGCTCTCAATTGCCCACTTGATTATCTCCCCGGGCTTTGTCCACATCATTTCATCAACTTGACTTTCATCCAATTGGTTTTCATCTACATAATAACTTTCATCCACTTGATTGTCATCTGCAGCACTTTCATCACGTGTTTTTCATCACTCTGATTTAATTCATTTGGCTTTCATCAGTTTGAATAGTTGCCCTCATTGGAGTCAGGAGGGGCAAAGCTGTTCTGTAATAAAGCTCTTGATTGCAAGGTTGCGCAGCCCACTAAGTTGTTGATTCACAGTTCATTTGGTTTCTTCAGTCGGCTTTCAAACAATTGCAGTGACATGATGATGATTGCGAAACAATAACATGATTAAATCTCAAATGAAAAGAATACAAGAACATAACAATAACCAATAAAATATTTTGTCCAGAATCCAAAGCCGGTTGGTTTGATCATTCTAAATGCATTTTTTTTCAATTGTTTGTGTGGCCTGCCAATGTTGGGGAAAGGCATATATGTTCCAGTTGTAGACCACCCATACATCACATCACCAGTAGCAGTTATTTTTTGCTGTTATAACAGTGATAGATGTGATGCTTAATGACAGCCATAATATTATCATTTTCTCTTAAGTTATAATGAACATTACATTGAGGTATATTACTGATATTAAAAGAACGTGCTTGTTTTATTTCACAACTTAAACCAACAGACAAATACTTGTGTCCTACCTGCCTTAAACCTAATATGGTCATACTACAAAGGATAATTACAATTTACCGACCATTAGCTTCTATCAGTGCATTTTCCTCTCAAACTTTTCAACAATTCTGTAGTGATTTCAAGGTGGGTGTTTTATCTGTTTTCAATGAAATCCTCATCTTAGCAATTGTGTGTATGCCAGTGTCACAAAGAATACATGGGCTACCCCAGTTATTGTTGAATGCATGCCTCTCCCACTTTGGAACTGACAAGATATGGCATTCCAACATGCACCACCTCTCACACAGATGATCACACCTTGCTATGAGTCGCTGTCTCGTTTATGATCTTTCTCCCCCGGTATCTCTGGGTCACTGGGCCTTCCCCAAGATAAAGGTAGACAACTCTTTCTAGTAGCTCAGCGATGAAGTATCTGTAGAACTTGGCTAAATGTGCCGTGCTGGTTATGATACCTATCTCTGACCTATATATGAATAATTTATATTGAATATTCTTAAACAGCTGTTAGAATGTAGCAATTTCAATGGCTGATGCCTGGGTTCAATTCGTTAAATTGAACCCAGGTAGTACGCGCTGCGTATTGAAGTTATTTTTAGGTTGAAGCGCCCGCGTCATACAGCATTTTGCTACCTTTCGCGCGCGCCTCCAACCGTTGCTCTCGTTGCGTAGAGCGTTGCGTTCAGCGTGGTTGTTCGAATTGCATTCAACTGGGTGATAGCCAGTCCTTTTCTTGTTGTATTTTAAGCCGTAAGCATCGCGAATGGTTAAAGATGATCTTAAATGATAAAGCTGTTTAGAATGAGAATAAGGTATGAATTTTGGGCACCGGTACTCTCTTTACGATCGAATTGAACCCGTGACACCATTAATTTTTGCGTGGAAGAACGCGGCCTCGGCCTCGTTCTTCCACTGTAAAAAATAATGGTGTCGCGGGTTTCAATTCGTCGTAAAGAGAGTACGGTTCCCAAATCCATACCTTTTATTCTCTAAGTCCACAAGCACTTTGGACAATCTACTACAGACAATATCCTACTATCCTATTTCATACATCCTCTACGATGTTCCACTCTGCTACTCACTACAGTCGCTGCAAGAATTTCTCAAGAGATTGGGTTTGTGCAGCAGGATGCTTGCCAACCCGGAAGCACAAATAAGCACACGATTTGTAGTGGTCGGAAGCCATGCGCCTATACCGTGATTAATTTCATATACTGCTGCGTTTGGCTTTCCTGAGAAATTCTGACAGCATCTGGACTTGCAATATCTGTACTTCAAGTCAAAAGGTTTGTGTTACCCCCCGCCTTTTATATCTAGTGCATTCTCTCTAAGTAAATGCCACAGGTATTGCATTTTAACAAGGATTTTTTATATACAGGAAATTTCTGCACTAATAGCCTTGTATATTTATAAAATTGATCTATATACTATAGGTCCTTTGATGCAGATGATGCAGAACACTTTTTTATATGGTAACTGTCCAAAAACTGGGGTTTGAGGGAATTATCAATTTGTTCACAATTTGGAGACCAGGTACTTGCATTATTATTAATCTTGTTATTGCACAGTTGGAATTTATAAACTATCGAAATGATGAATCTAATTTTCCAACCTAAATCCAACTTTATTTAGCATGTCCTTTTTAACTAATTCACTCTAACCAGTCAAATGTGCATGACTGCATGACCTGATAGGTAATTCTGTGAAAAAATATTTCAAAAATGACTTACTTTTCTGATTGCTTGTTATATATTTCACTTTAAATCTCTCTATTTCTTAAAATTCACACTTCCTAAAAAACATTTCATGCAGCAATATTTGACTACATTGGCTACACTGACCCAATATAAAAGTTGGGAACTCAATGGTCATGAATTTGTTTTGGAGAATCACATTCAAACATTTGTTTTTATCTTTTCAATGATGCTTTCTTGAGAGACAAACTTACGTTTGCAACACAAGTGGTTCGATGATAGGCAACAGAAATCGTTCCTTGATTTCTCCTGCAAGTGCTTTGGCAATAATAGGATGTGCATTCTGAGCCACCTGATCACAATAATCAAACCAGGAGAGTAGTGATATCAGCTGTCGTTTACCAGGAAATACATTGGTGTCTTCTGCATCGCTATATACATCAAGGCTGTTGACAAATCAATTAGAAAGGTCTGTTCTCTTTAAAATACACCATGTATTCCAGCAGAGTCATGTACTAACTATCCCCAGTGGCGTAACCAGGGTGCGGGGGGGGGGGGGGCATAACCTTTGCCCCCACCAGCTCCCCAAATGAACTGACCGTTTGTACAGTGTCTATGGAGAAGGAACCTAATTCGCCCCCTCAGAAAATGCCTCGGTACTCCTTCTGCACCCCATTTGCAAAGGTCTGGTTACGCCACTGCCTATCCCTTAAGTGTTCTTGTCATGCTATGACTTGAAATGTCATACCTTGGAGTGTTGTGAAAGAATTAGGTTATGCTCTTGGGCTGTTTAATAATACACATGATTTGATTCTTCCTAATCTAATTTTGTGAATTAAACTTACTGAACACAAGAAAAACTCCTGCCATACTCTAAATCACACTCTATATGAAACACAGCTGTTTCAATTTTATCCTGATCACACAATTAGGTGAACTGCTCTACTCACCCCCATTTGGCTTCCACACTGTCAACATCTACTGGATCCATGGACAGAGGCAAGGCATTGTATAAAGTACATAATCTTTCCGCTAGCAAGGTGCAGAATTGGGTGTATTCTGTGATACATTGGGCGGCTAATTTCTCTGGAAGACTGGCAACTAATATGAGGCCTTCACAGGCCTTGACTGATATCCTAGCATCCTGTGAAACAGATTATTGCATAAAGAATCATTTAGACAACCAAAATTTTGGAAAATGCTACAAGTTAAAACTTGCAAATCCCCATGGTGGGACAAAGGTCATGCAGGGGTCATTAGAGTTTAATCTGTGTACACCCCAGGTGAGTCTTGGGCAAGTGAATTTTGTGTCCAAGTATGAATTGGTCCATAAGCAGGACATGAAGCTGTTTGAAAAGCAAAGAGGTTATGAGATTTAAAAGTAGAAAACATGAAAACAGAGAGTTTCAACAATATGACCTTTGACCTAGAGATGTGTAGCACAACAGATGTAATGGTACCTACTAAGGTAATTGGTGCAAGAGTCATTAAAATTGGACCAAGGATCTGGGCAGTACACAAACTTATTTGCAGAAATTATTTTATATGTGGAAATGGGACACAATCTGCTATACTTCGTCCAGCCTGAACTAAGGAGTGATGTCATAGCATTCACACAGTCTTAAGCGTGCGAATCGCAGTAAGCCGCAGCTGCTGCACGATACTCATGCACAATAGTTGCGCAAAAGCTATGACATCACTCCTTAGTTCAGGCCGGATGAAGTATATCACAGTATCCAAGTTTCAGCAAAAGCCGTCAAGGGGAAATATATTTGTTGTTACAAGGATTTCACTTTTGAAAACTCCAATATACCTACATGTAGTGCTCCCACTTTGTGACTAAAAGCTTGAAAAGTGGCAATCAATATAATTCTTGGATTGATCCACATCCAGCAAAGGCTCATTTTACAAACAAATTACATACCTGCATAAATCAACAAAATCCTATGCAAATTTTGGGAAATTAAAAAGCACTGCTGAAGACCAACCGACTGCTTCTAAGAAACATATCATACGTTTGCATGATGCATTCAACCTCTTTGTACTTACTGGACTTTGTACTAGGTTAAGCAGTGAGTCTACGAGACTAAATTCAGGTTGGGTGCCACTAACGCTGCTATTTAGTGATGAGGCTTCTTTGTTCTTGGTTGTTGGTCTTGGTATCTGTAGTGTGCCAAAATACAGTAAACGTCAAGATTTGACAATATGAAAGTACGGAGAAAGAAAAATCAAGATCAAATTTACAATAATTATATTTTGTCCGGCCTGAACAAAGGAGTGATGTCATAGCTTTTGCGCAGCTATTGTGCATACATATTGCGCACGCCGACTTTGTACACTTGCGATTACAGCTGCGGCTTACTGTGATTCACACGTTTAAGAGCTATGCCGTCACTCCTTTGTTCAGGCCGGACGAAGTATAGAAGTTTAGTTATCAAAAAACCATAGTTACTCAGAAGACTTACATGCAGTTCAAGATTTTTTTTCCCAAAAATTATTAGAGAGATGAGGTGGTTACTTACGTCTAAGAAAAAATTCACAAGGTAGGGATCTTCTCTAAGTTTGGCACACACTAGTAGGAGAAACTGGATTTCTTCTCGTTCCGTTGGAGCTGCCCTTACATTTCCACAGGCCTTCAACAATCTCTTCAAAGATTTAAAAGATAAGTAAATGATTTAGTTTTAAATAAAATAAAGAAACACTTTAAGGTATTTGAAATTTCTGTCTTGAGATCATAATTTTGAACATCAGCAAATTCATATTATAAGATGCACGTATATTACAGCAATGCACCACAGAAAACTTACATGTATGCTTAGATATAAAATGTAGAAGTGCCGGTCTTATTAAAACTTACCTGTACTGGTTTGTAGACGTTAACATGTGGTAGAAGTGGCCTGTCTTAAAAAAATTTCCCCAAAAGATTGTAAGACACCAAAACAACTGCTTCATAACCAGGAGCCCTGTAAATCAGACACAAATAAAATCTATGTCAGAGTGACAAACAGCTTTCAACCTTACCTCTCAGATTGTAACTGTGTGTAGAGCTGGCCAAGAAAGACCTTTCATCATAGAAATTGTAAGTTATCATACACTGAATTCATGATTTAAGGTAATTTCTACATTGGACTAAAATACGCAAATTAGCTCACATCAAATTATCAACATGCAATCTTGCATATTTGATGTATGAAGAACCACATAGTTTCCTACTGGGTTAAGTAGCTGACAAGGAAAAAATCAGCTTTTATCTTCCTCCAGAGAATACCTCTTGATCCAAGTGAACTTAAGGTTGATTGGTCCACATGTAAACTGCGCACACATTCTCTCAAACAATGGAATTAAATCAGACATATTGTCTTTGAACTGCAACCAGATTGGATCGCTCCCCTACAAGTCTCCTAAGTGCATTAGAAGTGCTGTGGGGCGCGATCAAAGTGCATGTAGGAGAGTTATTTGTAACTCCTCTTAAAAGATCATTTTTTGAGTAACATTGCAGTGGTAACTGTTCTTAAGTTTTCCACTGAATACTATCCTTAATTTGACATGGGAGGCTGATCATTAGGACGACAGCACATAACTCCTTTATAACCTAAACAATTAATTCTGAATTTCCAATGTTTCCTCGTAAAAGTCAAATGATTTACAGAAGAGCACTGGATTTTAGTCCTGCCTGAGCATGACTCTCTCATAAGTCATATATATAAAAATCATAATGCCATTAACTTAATCAGAGGAGGAGTCATGCCTAAATTGTATGTATCTGATAAGACCAAGTTTTTGTGTCATAGTAATTTACACCTACTGAAATAATATATTACCTGATTCGCTTTGGAAGTATTCCTTAGAGTGTATAGCACAACAGTTTTTATAATAACCTCCATTTTGTGATTAAATAAAATATAAAAAGTAAAAAAAACCATTTATATTAAAAAAAAATTTCTCAGGGGAAAAGTCCTCTTGTTTATGTTGAAAAAGATAAATAGGGAATTCCCTATAGTTGTTTTGTGCAACACACCTTTTTAGATATATTGCACAGGGGAGAGTTGGGAATTCCCCCAGAATGCTAAACTTGAAACTTAGTCATTTGTTTTGTGCTTTGAGATTAAACATTGTAAGATCAGGAATGTCCCCCAACGTATATAATGAAATGATGTATTCAGGTTATTTTATGCATTATGCTGTTGTAATGTTTATTTTAAGACTTGGAAAGTTTATGAAATATGTGTATATATTCGGAAGGAGAACTTGGCCAGAAGATTCGCGCAGCATCCATAGTAACAAGTAGCTAGAAGTCCTCGCTAGTTTTTAATCTGCAATGAAGAGCATACCTGTACTTGGTGCCAGCTTTATTATATGTACAATTCCATGTGACAAGTGCTGTTAATTATTCTACTGTCTTCTTTGAAGCCAAAAGTGCTGGGATCAAAATAGGATTCCAAATGTGGACAGATAGAAATCACGGTGAATCATCTTGGACTTTGATTATTTGTGGACATTAGCTCCGTCAGGGAAGCCCCGTCTTCTTTAACTGCTGGACAAAAGTTTTCTTCCGTACTGAGAAGATTCCAATGGAATATTACCTGAGGATTTATAAGGCGTGACTTTGCTGCTGTCATTTTTTGGAGTCTTCGATGAGAGGACATATCATCGGTGAACTGCCCACGCCGTTATCTTTTGCACATATAAGTATGCATTTATATAATGACGATGTTTTCCACATGTTGCAACATTGATAAACATAGCGCCTTGGGCGTATTTTTGCAAAATCGCGTTTGGAATGCATAGTGACGTTTCGTTGATAGTTTCATCTGACATTCATTTTCTTTAATTTGTTTTGTTAATTCAACTCTCATTCTTTGTCCCATGATTAACCTTTACATGTCAAAACAACGAGAATGAGACTACTGAATGTAGGAATATACATACGCAGTGTGAACATTGATTTCGTCACCGGGCGGAAAAAACACCTTTATTTTCTATAACCGGGCGTATTCTGCCAACCAGGATGCCTTTAAGTGTTCATGCGCAGTGTTGATCGGATCGACCATGGTACTCACGTAGCAACTTTGCTCAGCATCTCTTTTCCGAGAAAAAGTGATATTTTTCCTATTTAGGCCACTTATTTGGATTTTATTGGTGGTAAAGGTAGAAGAGGTTTATGGAAGCACTCGGGAGATTTATTGTTTTAGAATTCAGCTGTAGATTATCTGAAATTTGTAGGCGTAATGTGGTTCAGTGAAGAATTTTGAAGGCTTCACAATTAGGTAAGACCTGATGCATGTACTTCTTTGGGATTCACATACTAGACCTTTAAAGGCATTACTGTTAAAGAAACGTCATGTTGAATAGTCCCCAATTATGGGACTAAACAGGAGTTTACAACTTTATTTTTCACTTATGGCAGATAATTTTGGTGAAATATTGACTTCAGTAACTAAAATAATAATGAAAAAAAGTTGGTTGCTGAAGTGTAAATGTGCAGTGAAATTTCTAAACAATCACAGTGGTCTTTCGTTCGTTTTCACGTACAATGGTGTACACGTCCCACACTACACAATACACCTAAATGTGGAATTCTACATACAAAATGAGGTTAGATATTACGCAAGTGCGTAAATTCTGAAAACAGTGAGGTTTTACAAGGAATAAACCTATAACATAGCAATTGTGCTCACTCCCTCTCCCTCTTTCCAAGTATAAGAGGAAGTTATACCTTTCAGCAGCCGTGTCTAGCCCTTGAAACTCGCTTATTAGTTTCTCGGTCCCGCCGGCGTATGATTTTTGGGCTGCGTTAGCGGCCGAAAATCTTAAAATAATTCATTATTTTGAAAAATTCTGTTAAGGCATCACTTTCAGTCGATATTGGAATTTTGGTAGGAAACCTGTACGGAAGTCTCCGAAATGAGTCTAAAAATAGACCCAATGGTGTTCGTATTACGTCGATCCCCTGTCGGTTCATTTCACTGTAAAAATAAGCATGTAGCCAAATAATGAATAATGAATAATGAAATAGTTCCCTCATTATGGGCTGAAAAAAATGTGACGAGAAACTCATAATTGAGTTTCAAGGGCCTTATCACATATTTACAATGACTAACTTACATCTGCTTTCCCAAGAGTATGCAGCGTTTCTAGAATCTTATGTTGCAGCAGGTGTTCCATACAGGGACCTGTTTGGTTGTCCTCCATCTGACTCTCTTCTTGAGTCAATAAAGCCAGCATGTTCTCAAGATGAGATGGGATGTTGCTCTCCTGTACTGGCTTCTTGTCATCTATTACAACACAGTGGAATAAGCATTACAGATTTTCAACTTAAATTTAAAATAAGTCATTTACTTAAATAAAATGAGGAATCTGGAATCATGAAATGCACCTTCAAATGACAAAATAAGACGTTTGGATTTTTGTCTTACTTACCTTTGTTATTTATGAAATAGTGAGTTATTGATTTCCAGTGAAAATTGAAGTCTTCTAACAAAGTTTGTGTAGGCGCCAACTGTAGGAAAAAAAAACAAAATATACCAATGTGACATGTCTTAAACCATTTTTCTGTTTTTTATACAGGTAGAGAAATGGACTTGTAGCCAAAGCTAGCCTTGCAGGCAAGTTGATGGTAAAGTTAAGCGCAAGGTATGCAATACATGTATAAAATTTTGACAAACCATTTTAAACCATCACTTACTTCAGACATTTAACAGGAATTTTACTGAAAATCACACACAATCCTACCATATTCATCAGTCGACAACATGAAATTTACAACACATCACCTACAAATGTATCACACCAGTCAACACAACTGATGCCAAATCGCACACACATTGGCCTGTTGTTGTTGATGCCATGTGTACCAGTCTCTCCATGTTATTACTGGCCTGCCTGGCTGCTGTGTATTTAGCCTCCTTAAGTTTACGATGCTATTATACACAGCTGCTGTGTAGACTAGCTAACACCGGGAAGCTATATATAAATGTGTTTGCTCCTACATACAAACTCATCACTGCTCTAACCACTGTCTCTGGTATTCCTCTCTTCCTCATTGCCCAGTCATCACTTTCCTTGGGACTCTATCAAATGCCTTCTCCAAATCCACTAAACACATACAGTTTCTTCCCTTTAGCTCGATTTTCATCTTCTTGCAACCTCCTCAAAATGAACAGTCACTGCATCTATTGTTCCTTTACCTGACATAAAACCAAATTGCATCTCATCCACTTTCATTATTCTCTTTAATAACCATATCATGTCAGAACACTGAACAGCAATTACAAGCAAATGAAGTTACCTCAGTTGCCGAATTCTGCTGCTCGGACATCAGGAACTTTTTCACTCTTATGCATTGCTGGGAGTTGCCACTGAGACGCTTTCCCCCGGGCTTTCCCCTCAGAACACTCATTATTATTTTTGCGAAATTTTCTAAAAAATGAAGGTTTTCGGGTGAAGATTTTCAAAATTTTCTCCAAAAATAGGGGTCTTAAGTTTGGGTGACAGTGGTAGGAAGAAGCAGACACCCTGCTGTTGGTGGCGACATTCAGCTCTATTTCAACTTGAGTATTTTTTTTGTGGTGTTGCTAGGTTCAATAATTCCTGGTAAAATCTATGAAATTCCACTTAACACCCTTATTGGGTGCAATTTAAGCCAGTTAACCTTGCTGTGTGGAGGTTAGTTATTGTGCTCTGTTCACTGACCATGCCGAAGAAATGTCACCATTGTGTTGACAAAATCCTTGTCATTGTGTTCCCTGTTCACTCATGCACGCCAACAAAAGATTATCTTTGGCAAAACACACAGCCCAGCCAGGAGCCCAGCTTTCAGGGAGCCCAATAGTTCAGTGCAGTTGCCAGCTGGTGGTCACAAGTTTTGGAGCTGTGCTTGGCAAAGGTGTAGTTTAGGACCCTACATGGTTTACTGGTTAATACTACTTAAATCACCCCAAAATCGATCTACTCACCTTCAGAAAACCCTCTTCTATCCAATGGCTGCTTTAGAACACATTTTCGTTTTAAAATAGTCCTAAAATTGAGGGAAAATCGTCTAAAATAGTCACTTTCAAGCTACCGATAACCTAGTCCTGCTGAGCATGACTCCTCCTTATGTACAATTATCATAATGCCATTAACTTAATCAATGGAGGAGTCATGCCAAAATAGTGTGTAACTGATATGACAAAATTTTTGTCTCACATTCTCCAATAATTTTCACCCTTCATGTGAATAAAAATTACTTGATTCCACCTTGAAAGTATTTTTTAGAGTGTTATCAACAACAGGATAGTCATAAATATCTTCATCAACTTTTTATGAAGTGAAATTTAATGAAATTTCAAGACTTGTACTTAAGATTCTGACCGATGACTAAGTCTAGATATGGTACCACATCTCTGGTTGTAGCCCCTCGGGTCAACAACTTTGAGATGTGGGCAATAGTATCCAACAGAACCCACAAAGCTAACGTGTGACAATGGGTGACAGGAGACAACAAAAATTAAGAAATTTCTACAACAAATATGCTCCACTTACCGATATCACAGGGACTAATAATGGCTTGTTACCAAAGTTCCTACTCGTTTATGAACGATCCCTTACTGCCAAAGAAAAAATCAGCTAAATTTAAATCCGGTGTCAGCATTCACATCAGTTCACGGTCTTGTTTACCATTTTTCAACCAAAATGGTGTCGATATCATGCTCGAAATGTCCACCGGATATTCAGTCAATGATTGTAAATCTCTATCCCAACACGCACATACAGTGGTGACTGTGTGTACCACAATAAGCGTGCGGGCCGTTACGGCACGAGAGACTCGTTTCCTCTGGTCCTTCGACGTCAAAATCCCCAAAACAAAATAATGCACATGTTTGTCATTGGACAAATCTACATCACTGAAGTATGCCACGTTTTTCCAGAAGTTTTACGCTAGTTTCGATATGCACTGGATTCTAAATAAATATAGTGGGACATATAGATTGGCTGAGAGTACTACTACTGTGGATGCAGTATTGAAAACGGTAAGTGCCCCGCCGAATATGGGGACTTTGCCAATTACCAAAATGTATGTCTTGTTTTCATTGTTCAGCTAGGCTGGAATAGCTTTCGTAAGTACCATACTTTCGACCACTAGAACTAATTCCTATTTTGTTTGCCATTGAAAAGATTTAGCTTGTTATTTAAAATTGGATATTATTGGTGCTAAAGGTAGAATAGTGTTTTGTGAAAGCACCGGTTTATAAAAATTGGAGAATGACAGTTTGTCAGTGTCTAAATTTGAAGGCTGCACAAAAATGTCCTAGCCTGATACACATAAATGTTTTGGAACTTCACATATAGACTGTTAAAGGCCTCCTGTTAAGGAAACGTCATGTGAAGTCCCCATTATTGGGACTAGACCGATAACCAGATAAATACTACGGTGAGGCTTGCACTGCGTACCTGTAGTCTAGCATGTGCGTATTCTATGCCAAAACACACGCTCTTTATCCATCGGAATGCCCCTTGGTTTTCCCTCAAACTTTTTTGACCAATCGAGATGGGTTACCCAAAGGAGTTTCGCCATTTCAGATGGCGTCTTCACTTTCGACGGGGTTTGTTTTTACTCACAAATTCTCCAGTTTTTCTTCAAACTCACTTCGTTTTCAGTATCATCCCTGTTTTCCCATAACGGAAAATTAATTTCCATCGATGTAGGTATGTTTTCCAATAATTTTGGTACATGTTTGGGTGTCTTTTCAGGGGATAATGTTGCTTATTTCATGATTTTCAAGGCGATTTTCAAAGTTGTTTAACTTGTCTGTTTTACACCAACCCCATAAATTTTCCCTAATTTTCCAAGCCCTGCCCTCTCAAAAAAAAAATTTAACCTTGTTTCGGAAGTGTTCACGGGAGCTATCTAATCTAGTCTGGTTGCCACGGCGGAAAAAAAACCGCTACGGGAAGCTCATTTCCGGGAAATCCTGCCGACTCGCGGAAAATTTTAGTGACGCAAAAGAAAAAGAGAAAAAAAATAAGGAAATAATCAACGAAAAATTGTGATTATAGAACAGGAAAACAAGTAAAATAATCAAGGGAAACAGATTAACATAACCTTATGAATATCAAATAGGAAAATTAGTCTTGAGTACCAAGTGTAGTTTTATTTCTTGATAACATCTGAGACGAAAATAGCTTTTTGTTTTTTAAAAAAACGTTTCTCGGGATAAAATCCACCAACAAAATCTAAGCGCAAAAGCCGACCCCCTCAACTGTAGCAATGTCCTATCAATGTCATCAGCGCACTTTGTATCAACTTTAGTATCAGCTCCAGTATCAACCGGTCGATCTGTGTAATTTATTTAGAAAATGGTTTCGTTGGAAATAATTTTAAATGCGAAAAGAATTTAACATAGTTGTCTTTGTAAGATTTACAATAAAGTCATTACATGTTCTTAAATAAAATGAGGAATCTGGAATCATAAATGGCACCTTCAAAATGAACAAAATAAGATGTTTGGAATTTTGTCTTACTTACCTTTGTTATTTATGAATAGGTGAGTTTGAATTGATTTCCAGTGAAAAGTGAAGTCTTCTAACAAATTGTGTAGCGCCAACTGTGGGGAAAAAAACCAAAATATACCAATGGTGCATGTCCTAAACCCATTTTCTTCTGTTTTATAATACCGGTAGAGAAATGGACTTGTATCCAAGCTAGCCTTGCAGGCAAGTTGATGGTAAGTAGTGCAAGGTAAATGCAAACATGTATAAAATTTTGACAAACCATTTTAAACCATCCACTACTCTTTTTCAGACATTTAACAGGAATTTTTTACTGAAAATCACACACAATCCTACCATATCATCGTCGACAACATGAAATTTACAACACATCACCTACAAATGCGTATCACACCAGTCAACACAAAAACTGATGCCAACTTCGCACACACATTGCCTGTTTGTTGTTGATCCATGATGGACATCTCTCCAGTTATTAACTGGCCTGCTGGCTGCTGTGTATTTAGCCTCCTTAAGTTTACGATGCTATATACACAGCTGCTGTGTAGACTAGCTACCCCGGGGAAGTGCTATATATAATGTGTTTGTCCTATACAAACTCCCTCACTGCTCTAACCCTGTCTCTGGTATTCTCCTCTTCCTCATTGCCCAGTCCATCACTTTCCTTGGGACACTATCAATGCCTTCTCCAAATCCACTAAACACATACAGTTTCTTCCCTTTCGCCCGATTTTCATCTTCTTCCACCTCCTCAAAATTACAGTCAACTGCATATATTGTTTCCTTTACCTGACATAAACCAAATTGCATTTCACATCCACTTTCACGATCTCTTAATAACCAGATCATGTCAGAACACTGCAACGCAATGTACCATAAAGCAAATGAAGTTACCCTCAGTTGCCGAATTCTGCTGCTCGGACATCAGGAACTTTTTCACTCTTATGCATTGCTGTGAGTTTGCCATGAAACGCTTTCCCCCCGGGCTTTCCCCTCAGAACACCCATTATTTATGTTTTGCGAAATTTTCTAAAAAATGAGCTTTTCGGGTAAGAATTGTTTCAAATTTCTCCAAAAATAGGGTCTTAAGTTTGGGTGACAGTGATAGGAAGAAGCAAACACCACCCTGTCGTTGGTGGTGACATTCAGCTCTATTTCCACTTGAGTATTTTTTTTGGGTGTTGCTATGTTCAATAATTCTCTGTAAATCTATAAATTCCCCCTTAACACGCACTTATTGGGTGCAATTTAAAAGCAAGGTAACCTTGCTGTTTGGCGGTTAGTTATGTGTGCTCTGTTTTCACTGACCATGGCGAAGAACGGTCACCATTGTGTTGACAAATCCTTGTCATTTGTTTTTTCCCTGTTCACTCATGCACGCCAAAACAAAAGATTATCTTTGACAAACACACCGCCCACCCAGGAGCCCAGCTTCATTGACCCATAGTTCAGTGCAGTTGCATCTTGTGGTCACCATTTTTGGAGCCATCCCTGTTCTTGCAAAGGGTAGTTTTAGACCCTACATGGTTTCTGGTTAATACTACTTAAATCACCAAATCACCCCAAAATCTATCTACTTCACCGTCAAGAAACCCGCTTCTACTAGCCAATGTCCTGCTTTAGACAACACAGTTTCGTTTTTAAAATAGTCCTAAAATTGGAGGGAAAAATCGTCTAAAATAGTCACTTTCAAGCTACCGATAAACCAGTCCTGCTGAGCATGACTCCTCCTTATGTACAATTATCATACTGCCCATTACTTAATCATGGAGGAGTCATGCCAAAATAGTTTCTCCACTCTCTTTCCTTTATCTCTTTATTGAGTTAAGTTGTCCATAGTATATACTTAGGTCAAAACAACTAATTGTGAAATATACCTTGCTGCCTTGTAGGTTGGGTTCGTGGGTGCGAAAAAGGCTAAGGGACCATCCCTGACAGAAAAGGCAACTGCGGCCTTGCAGAGTTCACCGTGAAAGACAAAGCCTAAGGGACCACCCCCTTCCCCAACCGAAAAGGTGCTGGATACCTGCGAATCCCATCTACTATTTAGCTAATTGGACAAATAATAGTTCACAACGGGCCACCAGGTTAAAAAGCCCCTGGATTTAAAGGTCTGTGCCTTCTGAGTCAACATTGGACTATACCAAATATGCATGATGGGTTGTCCTAAAGCCTACTGGACTGCCCCAACCCTGATATTGACACAAGAATCTGACACTTTGTTTTAGACGGCAAAAAAAATGTTTCATCGTTAGCAAATTTAATGTCCAGACACTCAACAACAGCCAAGAAAAAGAACTCGTACGTGAAGCACAACTGTACGATATTGATGTCATCTGCATACATACCACCGCTTGTGTGCACATTGCAACCTCTACTACAAGAAAATATCCATGGATATGCACTTATTACAGCCTCTGCAATGGAAGAACAAGAGAAATGCAGGCGTACCGGAAGGCGTGGGATTTTCTTTTATCACCAAAGGCTCTCAAGGCATGTGGCAACCTTTGTCAACTTTACTGAGCGCTCTTGAAGCTTACACTGCCGGGCACTCCTGAAACACCAGTCATTTGCTGTTACATCCCCCACAACAACTATCCAGAAGAAACTGGCTCTCACTTTTTACCATGAACTTTCACTGCCACCAGTTCCACCCATAATCTTCTGTACATCCCTGGAGATTACAACACTAAGCTTGGCCTGACGACGCGCTGTTTTCCACTTGCAACAAAGAGTCTAACAGGAAATGGAATGTACATGAATGACCTCATGGAACAATTTAACCTTGTTGGCCCACTATCCCAAAATTCCAAAATCATTCAGGTAGACTGTGGACACACCCGACGTTATAATGTCCCTCACTTCACCAACAAAGAACTGGCATTGGAGATGCTACCTAGAAAAAGAAGAAGACACTGCCTTTTCCTCAAATGACCAATCATCAAAGCCAGAGAAGAAACTGAAGTCTGCAGCCAAGAAGAACTGTACTAAATCACCAAAGCTCCAAGCAGAACCTTGATGCTGCTAAGGCAGCACTTGGTGACGCTTACAATGTGGTTCTTGAGGAGCTTTTAATCCCAGGCTGAAGCACTTGACGCCCGACATCTTGAAAACAGCATGCTGCTGCCTGGGAGGCCTTGAAGGGAGCTGAACTGGATAAGAAGGCTACCCCACCTAAAGACACCCCTCAAAGGTGAAACCTGAAGAGCGCCTTGACACATGTTTTCAACACTTTAGTTCTCTACTTGGCAGCCAGTTCAGAATAAAAACTAACCTGATGAACCTTTCTTCATCACAAGATAGCAGACACCTCTTCCCATCTCCAGCCTGGACCTTTCACTATGGAGGAGCTTCAGATCTGTCCGAAAACTGAAGAACACCAAGACACCCTGGTCCGACAACTTCCTGCATTAGTCTGGAAGAATACACTATTCCATGATCACTGTGTTAGAATTAATGATAATAACACCTACATGGAAACAAACCAAGCTGCCTTTTCACATCATTCATCAATTCCTCTACAAAGAAAGGCGCCTTCCACAACCCCCAAAACTACAGAGGAATACAAACTGTCACCACTGGCCTCTAAGATCTACAACTCCATCGCTGCTCAACAGAAATCCCTCCGCACATAGATCCCACTTCTCAAACGGAAACCAGAACTGTTTTTTTCGCAAAAGGCAATCAACACTACCCCAGATACATGCCCTCAGAAAGATCATAGAAGAGTTGAGAATTTCCAAGAGAAAAATAAAGCCTTCAATTGGGTTCGTAGATTTTTCCAAGCTTTGACTAGTATTAACCGGATGTAATGCGGCTATTCTCGCCCACTACGGTGTCCCAGATGAGCTGTCCAGGCAATTGCCATCATGTATGATAACCCATATAGCTTTTGTGCAGACCATGGATGGTCCCACAAAGGAGTCCCATAACAACTACTTTCATCCCCAAGGATATACTCTTGCTCCCTAGCTCTTTGTGATCGGGTTGATACATCCTCAACAGATCTTGACATCATGACCTCGACAAATGACTTACCATCAAACCCAGGCGTTCTGGACGTCACCAGGGTCGGTGTCTCGCAGACCTTGACTGCGCAGATGATCTAGCTCTAACAGCTGATCGGATATGTGGTGCACGGTATCTACTAACATCACTTGGAGGGTGCTGCATACGGGTTCGCTGCATCTTGGGTGCCGGAGGCTGAATGTGTGACTGTCGATGAGGAGGACTCCATCGTCCCTGTCTGCACGTCGGGTGTGGCCAACCACAGGGTAGGTCATGACTTCGATGTCATGGTCCTATGTTGCCGCGGGCAAGGGGGGGCTTCCTGTCAGCAGAGGACAGTTTGGGGTGCCTGCAATAAACTACACCACTTGTGGCATTCTGTGTCTCCGGTTTTCAACCGGGCTGAAATTCTTTAGAGCCGGTGTAGAGAGTGTCCTGTTATATAGATCTGGGACCTGGACCATGAAGAGAGAGCTACAGTACAGGATAGACTGGATGGCACCTGTATTTTGTGCTAGTTCAAACATATCCTGGCGTGAGCACGGACCGGGCACAGATGTATGGATATGTCTCCCCGGTTCATCTCTGTTGCCCAACTCCGTGCGCGGTTTGCCGGTCGCTGTCGTCGTGCGATTGACCAGGTGGTCTCGGACGTCGCATGTTGAAGTTGCCATGCCGGGGCGGGGGTTGTCGCCCCTTTGGCTACATTGGTGTAGTTGCTCGGAGACGTCCACCGGGTCCATCTGGCATCCCCAGCCTGGTGACGGGCGGGGACATTTGGCGCTAAATGGTGAACAGCCGATCTCGGGCGGGCCCGTTTAAGATAAGATAGAATAGTGTAACTGATATGAACAAAATTTTTTTGTCTCACAGTTCTCCAATAATTTTCAAACCCTTCATGTGAATAAAAAATTACCTCATTTCCACCTTGAAAGTATTTTTTAGAGTGTTATCAACAACAGATCTTCATAATAACTTCATCAACTTTTTATGAAGTGAAATTTAATGAATTTTCACGACTTGTACTTAAGATTCTGACCGATGACTAAGTCCCGTGTTCCGCACTGTAAACATGTGTGCTCGACCTAGGTCCGAGTTCACATAGAAGTGGGCCGGCCCACTTGATTTCGCGTCCTCACTGTCGCAATAGAGTACTCCCTCCGTGCCAAATGGCCGATGTAATATCAGGCCCACTTACCCGGATTTTGTTCCTTACATTCCGTCCATGATAGTTTATTTTGCAAACTATTGATCTCTGCGCTGTTCCTTTCCTCCTGTTGATACCTTAAATGGAAACAAATAGGATTCTCTCAGTTATCTGATGTAAAACATGTTGATTTGTCGAACACAAACATCGTCCCTTTTTACTAGGTTATCATTTTTCCTGATCAATTTTGATCGCCGTGATAGTGTGACCGTAATCCATTTTCAGATTCCTCGTAAACCCGGAGTGTATTGTTTACGTGTTATGGATGTATGTCCCGCAGCCCGCTGTTTTCACCTCTGCTCTTATCGCTAACAAATCTCTTCAAGTATCGTGTTTTAATACTTAATGAATATATCATACAAATGATAACTAAATCAGGAAGAACTGTGTAGGATTTTTCAGGGTATTATTTGGTGAATTCAATGTAGAAAAAAATACGTATTCTGTTGGGTCGATAATTTTGTCCTTGCTCCCCGGGTCTTGCTCACAGCCAAGGCAGTGGTTTCCGCGGTGATAGTGAGCCGGGCCCACTTACGATGAACAAACCCGTTCCCACTGTGCATTTTGGTACCACGTCCTAGTATCGAGACTACCTACCTGAGGTGGTCCTCGGACCCGATCTCGGTTGTAGGTCCGAGTCCACTTAAACGCGTTCCCACTAGGAAAGGAAGTGGGCTCGATGCAGTATCGAGTACCCAGGGTCCCTGGTACCAAACACATAGTGGGGGAAACGCGCCTTAGTCTAGTATGGTGAAACCACATCTCAAAGTTGTAGCCCCTCGGGTCAACCACTTTGAGATGTGGGCAATGTATCCAACAGAAACCCACAAAGCTAACGTGTGAACAATGTGTGACAGGAGACAACAAAAAAGTAAGAAATTTCTACAACA
>JAMKCH010019661.1:0-45435 GCA_023653785.1 Ophioderma brevispina
GCAGAAACATATAGTGCAACGCCGCCGCCTCTCTTACAATCTCTATCATCACGAACTAGGTTATAACCATCAATGTGGGCGAGGGCAGGGTGTGTACGTTTATCCGAGAACCATTTTTCACTAAATGCTAGGATGGAAAATTTGTGGGAGAGTGTTTTTAAGTAATCGGTAATGGGTTCTAAATGTTTATCAAGGCTGCGGGAATTGAAATGTATTATACTGAAGTTAGAATCTTTATTTTTAATAAGTTCGTTAAATGAGTCACTGAAATGATAATTACAGGCATCATTACTATTTGGAATATCATGCATTTTATTTAAATTGTTATCATCATCATCGTTTATGTTTAGATCGAATGGATTGATGTTTAGTGAAATAAGCTTATTATAGTCAATAAAGTCGGTCATGTAGAAGGTATTTAAATCGTGGATAAATTCTTCATTATCTATAATGTGATTGAAGGGAAGCGAGGAACCCAAGCAATTCTTACAATACCAGTTTGATTTACGCCTGCGCATTTCAAATGGGTTAAATTATTACAGTTATTACTCACTCCCTTTATTGTGCCAGAAGTTAATTACCAGTGATTTTCCTTTTGTGTTTTATTATCGTTCAAGTATCCACTCATATATTGTATCAATGCGCCAGATCATCTGTATGTATAAATGTTCAATTTATTGAATGTAACTTTGCCCGGTACTTTGCCCATGTCAGGACTTTTGCTGTGTTTTCTTTTACCATGTTCCTCTCTACAGCCACTTATCTTCGGTTTTATTCCAAAGCAAAAGTTCTCTCCTTTTATGTTATAAGTCTAAATGTTGTGTTCGTATTGTTGTAAGTGTCTAAAGGGAAAACATATATTAATTGTGCTATGATGAATCAGTTTATAAGGCCAAGTAAAGAAATAAACCAGTTGATCGTCCGGACTTTTGAAAAAAAGTTGGTGAGGGAGGCCCTTATTATTTGTTATTTTATTATTTTTGTCAAAGATGCCCACCATGTCTAAGATGGCCACCATGATATTGCGTTGTGGAAATAGTAGATCTTTATGCAAGAAGGTTGAAGAAATTACTCAACAAAAATGAAGGATACTCTTTAAAATAGGTATGGGAGTTCAATAGTGCTCCGTTATTTTTGTTGACTTCGTTTCCCTCCTCCTTTTTAGCCTTCTTTTTGGTGACGTTGTTGATTTAAAAAAAAACAAATAACAAAAAAAATCTGTGCGGCGTCCAAAATCGGAGCGGGCGGGGACGATCAACTGGTTTATTTCTTTACTTGGCATAAATACAGCTATTGCTAAGTAATTGTGAAGACAAAAAACCTTTATAAATAAACTTGTTGCTTGGCAATAATGAAGAAAACCCATTCAAATTGAAACTCCATTTTTTTCTGTTTCATTTCATATAAAAAGTAGCATGAAAATAATTACCTTGTATTTCACAATTAAAGGTTGATGCATAAATATGATTGATGTCTGCTGACACTGTCTGTGGTTATGTAATCTCTCTAATAAGAGAGAGGGGTTCCTTTGATCTGAAAGTATCACACTAACATATTAAGTGCTAACATCATAAAAGCGATGGTTGTCTGTTTTAAAGACATCCTTGTTGTGTTTGTTTCAATTGGCGAGTTTCATTTTGTATTATCGAGGGCTTATGTTACATGCTTCATACAATGTAAGGTGTACAAAGGCCAGGATCTATTTGTTAGCCTTAATTAACCCTGGTCCAACCAAGGGGGGGGGGGGAGGGATTACCACCCCCAACCCCCACACCACCACAATGATGATCCCCGTGTCGCACAAAAACGCAAACAAATACGCAATCTAAGGCTTTATTGTAATTGTAAGTTCATCCTTGCGTCATTTAGGCGATTGGGGGGGGCGGTGTACCACCTTCAGGGAGGTCAGGGAGTACCGTCAAAGTCGGAAGGTTAGGGGGGCGGGGGGGAGGGGATGGTTGCCACCTTCCTATCTTAACTGTGTAATATGCAACAAATGGTACTTAGTATGATGATGCTACGGTAAGCAAATATTGTATTTTTTTATTAGAGTAATAACATTGTGTATGTTACTTTGGCCACCCATCATTAAAACAAAATACCAATTTTGCTTGCATGAATGGCAAAAACGGTCGAAAACACCCACGATTTTGGCGTTTTTGCTTACAAATTGGAAGAAAAGTAAAGGACATTTTAGCCTACACACTGATACCAACAGATGATGTTTGTCGCTTATAATTACGAAAAAATCAGTGGGTGGTTCCACCCCCCCCCCCCCCCCCTGGTCCGTGGAAACGTAGTACAAAAGCCCTTGGTTGGACCGAGGGGTTAATCTCGTTAAGGTTTGTGGAGCCACGGGTAGCTAAGAAAAAGATACTTTCCAAAAACTCTTGATATTAAATGTGCGTTTTTAAAAGTACGTGGCATGTGATTCCACTGTGTTTGAAGATTTTATTATGTGAACGAGCAACAGAGGGGCTACATAAAAAAACAAATTTGAAAAAGGCCAGTTCTGTTTTACGGTTGGGTACATCGCCCAGGATACAGTTGAAACCTTGTTACCTATTTGCCCAGAGGGGATAAGCCATCATAAAATCACGGGGGGGGGGGGGTGGTACTAGCCCAAATTGGGTGGTTACAGTGTGGTTCAGTCGGGTTATAAATAAAATATTGACCCATGTTTTTAGTGACAAAATTGTACAAAAATCATGACCCAATTTTATAGGTGGTTCCGAAATTTCGACCCGTATAGGCTATAGTTGGTTGAATTTCGCACCATTTCATAGTAATCTTAGCAAAATTCGGCCCCATTTCATAGTAACTTTTCCAAAAAAAAATAGAAAAATCAACCATTTTCATTGTGATTTTACCAAAAATCAGAAAATTGACCATTTTTCATAGTAAATTGCGACCAAAAATTGAAAAATGCAATTAAATGTAATTCATTATCAAAAAAGTTAACTATTTTTTTGTACCAAAACAGAACAATTTTCAATAGCTACCATGTCAAACAAGCAACAAAATAAATACATATCGTGTTATGAAATCTGTATGAATGTGTGCAATGATGATGAGAATCCAACTGTCTCCGATACTTAAGCTCGTTTATTTATTTTATAATTATATATGCTAATAAATACATGAAACTTTTACAGGCACAAAAATGTTTGAAAATTATTCTGTGTTGCCTGAAATACTAACATACAAATGGCCTGGGTGTTCCTCTTCAAAATGTCAGCGATTTTGTTTAGAGGATAAAATGGGTTCTACAAGGAGTCAAAATTTAAAAAAATGCTTCTAATCTTTAGGATAAAAAACTGATAACCACAAAAACATATTCAAGGACACATTGGTTATAAACAAATGTTCAGACATAATGGAATGGACCTAATTAAATCATTTTTCAACAACATGCATGAAAACAATTTGGATGTTTACATTCTATAAAAAAACAGCAAGCGTAACAGGCAATTCCTGGCCACGGGAAAAATCGAGGTGTTGACATACTTGCCAGAATTTAGTTTTCTAGCATGTTTTTGACACAATTAAAAAAACATTTCAGACATGTACTTCAGGTACTTCGCAGGATAATTAATGTTGCAATGGTCTGGAGCTGATTGACTTGCCATGCTTTTCAATGTTTGAAAAAAAATGCTGGCACGTAATGTAAGCATCTTGGGCTCTATGTGGAAGGAAGTGTAAATGGAAAATAGGATAGGTCGACTCCTCCTTTCTTTTACAAAATGTAAACACCCAAATTGTTTTCAAATATGTGGAAATGAATTCAGTAAGGTCCATTTCATTATGTCCGAATATTTTTCTATTGCCATTGTGTCCCTTTAAGAAGTATCCACGAGCTTAGGTAATTCACTCAAATTTATATTTGTGTCCAAATATTACTATGATTAGGATGGATTAAGTACTGCTACCCACCTTGCAAAAATCACTTTTTATATTTTTTTAATTCCAAAATTTAGTATCGTGTTTTTTCTAGAAATTGAATCACATAACATTTCCTTATGTACCCGCTGGTAAAATTGTTTATGATACAATTAACAGTTTCACGTTATTATTCGTTGTAGGTGGATATCAACCACATCCCTAGTGGCCTACATATTTTCATTAAGGTTGCGTCTTTATTGCTTTCTCTCGGATTTCGTTGTAACTGTAACTCGGATGAATTATTCCAAGTCTCGAAGCGTTCTTTTGTTCTTTACCTCCTATAATGGGCGACATGGTCATCCCATTTATGTTCTTTGGAACACCTAACGACTTCTGGTAAGTGTTCTCTTCATTCCAAAAGAAGCTTATTAGAGGTCGCGGTATTTTTGTTGTAGATTTAGGAGCAAGTTTACCCGGGCGGGGGGGGGCCCCGCCGTCATTGACCAAGGGGATATCATGCCTGCGACCATGGAGTTTAAAAAAAAAGTTACCCTAAAAAGTTAGTTGATCGGTCTAAAAGCACCCCTACTAAACCATGTATAGCAAAGTGTTTAAAAAAACAATCCTACCCTTAACAAGTATTGGCAATGTTTTGCCCCCCGAAATATAGTACTAGATACACTGCTTTCTATCAATTTTGTTTATGCGAAGGCTGTACTGAAGACCTTATATAACATAATGAGACGAATGCGATAACAAAACTGGGGGTTCCCAAAATCGGACCTAATCACGTAATCAAGTCCAGGTTTTCAAGCGTGAAAAAAGTATACACTTTATTCTCTTTTCCCCCTCCCCTATCTCCCAACTAATCCCCCTTTCTACCCCCCTCTCCTCTTCCGCTTCAGAGAACCTCCCTTCCCCCCACACTCTCTCCATCCCCCCTTACTTCCCCACTATCACCTACTCCCCTCCCCCCCTTCCCCCTCCACCGCCCTCGTTTTCCAGATTCCAGTGTTTTAGCTAATCTTTTCACGTAACGTACGTATCGGCCCGATCTTGAAAAAAAAATACCCTTATTTTCACGTGTTTCTGTGCTCACGTATGGATATCCCCTTGTCAATGGACATTGGACCCCCACCCCCACCCTTGGGTCACTACTGATTATATCGATGTAGTTAGTCTGCCACCCTATTAGGGCACTTAAGTTCACGCCATATTATATCAGACACTGAACACACTTGGTCTTCAGCGCGACAGAGTGGCAGCAAAGTTTTATTTACATACACCGAATTTATATGTTTGAGATTTTAACTAATTAGTTCTCCAGCCAGTTTTTTTTTTCAACACTTGTGTGCGCTGGCCATCTCTAGGAAAAGATTTTAATAAATATTTATCCTTGTGTGCCTGGAGAACTAAGACAATTTGAGTAACTTCGTTCATGTACACTAAACAAGGCATTTCGTAAATAACTTTGCGAAGGTGTGCACTATCGCGAGATTTCGAGCGTTAAACTACAACTGTGCAGCGGCAAATTCCGGACTTATAGTTTCTTAAATTTCACATCAATTGAATTTAAATGCTAAGGATATGTACTGTTTAATAATCTGCAGGCCAACAGGCGTTATGGGTTCGTTATCTTCCGTCATCGCAGCTACTTTCATTGTACGTCAGTGTACATTTGATGCTAAAAGCTCACTGGAATACACGAAAGTTGCCAACGGTAGGCCGGTGTCATTCGGTGCTTTTTGTGGATTCCTGGGGATATTAATCCTTCGTTCGTCACGGTCATCCTTTATATCCACCGATTACACATGACATGTCAAAACCAAAAAACATTTTTATAGAACTCTGGCAGCCAGTCCCTTCTCACCTCCCTAATCCTCCCTAGTAACGTGGGGTCATGACTACTTTTTACTCAAAAATCTGTAACTTAAAATCATCAAACTAAGGTCACAGAAATTTTCATTTTTTATCGAACTATTACCAGAAAAGAAGTCTGTTAAGGTTTGCTCAACTTTGATTGGGACGGATTGCCGTAGCAACATCCGGGCTTATGAAATGGCCAATGTCCTGGTGGAGGGATGTGTGGATGTATGTGTGTGTGTGTTGGAGACAAAAAAGGTAAAATTTTTGTCATAACTTTTTCCAGATGAGCTAGAGTACCCAACCTTCTTGATATATTGTAGGGGGGGCACAAGCTCCTACTAACCAATGAATCCATTCCCCCAGGGTCCTCCCGGGGTCTGACCGGGGGGGGGTGGGGAAAATGTCAAAAAAGGTCAACATTTCACAAAAAAGTTAAACATTTTGTAATAACTTTTTTCCAGATGAGCTAGGAGTACCCAAACTTAGAATATTTGTAGGGAGGGCACAAGCCCCTTCCAAACCAATTATCCCATTCCCCCAGGGTCCTCCCCTGGGTCTGACAGGGGGGGGGAAATGTCAAAAAAGGTCAACATTTCACAAAAAGTAAACAATTTTGCCATAACTTTTTTCCAGATGAGCTAGAGTACCCAAAATTAGATATAATGTAGGAGGGCACAAGACCCTACTAAACCATGTATACATCCCCAGGATCCTCCCCTGGGTCTGACAGGGGGTGTGGGAGAAAAGTCAAAAAAGGTCAACATTTCACAAAAAAGTCATTTTTTTTCTAGATGAGTTAGAGAAGCCAAACTCAATATTCATTTAGTCTATAGACTGAACGTATTAGAACCTAGCCTCTTGATAAGTCCTAGGAGACAACCAACTGACCGATTATGGAGTTTTTGTTGAGGTTTGGTCCAACAGTCCACTTAGGCTTCACGTGCTTCCAAGCAGGCAGGACTGGGCTTATGGACTTTTGTCTCCACTTTCTTGCGTCAGGTATAGACTATACATACACAATGTACACCCATATTTTCAACGCCCCCAGAGCTGCACATAACCCTAGGGAGGAAAAGCATCCGTCCATACCGCTTTGGCGGTTTTAAGCTTTACTAGTCAGTCGATGTTTAGAAAAAAGGCGGTTATACAACAGGGTCTATGGTTTTCAAATTGAAAAATATGAGTCTTCTAGCGAAATTGAGTTTATAGCATGATAGAAAAGTGTACACTTTCAGCTTTTATTGCTTTTCTTAAAAATAAATACGACATTTCCGTTCCAAATAATTTATTGCCAGCCCCCCCTTTAAGCAAGCAAAGTCGCTACGTTCGAGCATATTTTAACATGTGTAGCTAGAAAGTGCCTACCCTGTGATTGTAAACAAATATATAAAAAAAATAAGGTGTTAAAAAGTGCCTACCCGTGATTTGTAAACAACAGTGCCTCCCTGTTGATTGAGAACAAAAGTGCCTACCCTGTGATTTGTAAACAAAGTGCCTACCCTTTGATGGTACAAAGTGCCTACCCTGTGATTGTAAACAACTATATTTAAAAAAAAAATAATGTTGTTACAACAAATTTTCCTTAGTATCAAACAAACTCGAAATTCGCGGATCTCGACAACATTGCTTATGTATTTCTTTATTTTTCCTCACAAAGTGATATTAAAGACACCACTCTTCCCACCAAATGACCTAATCCTACGTTTCGCAATTTTTATTATTTCGACAGTTTTGCTCAATATCCGACTGATGAAAGGAAAGATCGAGAGATTTATAAAACTGGGAAAGAACGTTGCTCAAAAACGAAAACGTCCGCATCAAATCAGCCAGCAACATCAGCATCAACATCAACAAAAAACAATTGGAATCAACGGATTTTTATTGGTTGGTACATTACATGTGTGGTACAGCACAAATCTGTGCTCCCGTCTCCAAAAATCTTGGCTACGCAGAGCGCTTCTTTAATGGGGTTTATCAATGAATCATAGGTATTTTTAAAATCCAAAGAGTGAAAAAAATCCCAGAAATGTCCAAAATAAGCCTTTCTATATATCACTTTTGACATAAATGCTCGATTGCTGAAAGCGGGCGGAGGAGATCGACCCGTGGGGTTTTTTTTCGTGGCCGTAACAGTACTAACTCCTCTGCGCTTTCGGGTGGGGGGATATGGTGCTTAGGGGAAAAAGGGGTACGGGGATGTGCGGCCGCGAGGTATCATTTCCAGCGCTTTTGGTATAATGATCGGAAAATTGCTATAAGAAAGGGTTTTGCATTTCTGTTACAAGTATATTTTCCAGGGTTCAAACTATGAAGAACGCATTGCATGCAAAACTTACAAAGGTGAAACATAGTGCTGCCAGAATGGCTCAAAATACATTCAACTGTGAGTTTTCTGTCTAAATGCAAATATCTCAGATTCTGGGGCTTCGCCCTAAAACCATCACCAAGCATGTTGCACTAAGTCCGGCCCCCAGATTCATGCTATTTGTGTCCCTTTTTCCACGATTCTCCACTAATATAGGCACTATTCATAACGCCAAGATTCATTAATACGTGTAACGTTGATGCCAAGAATATCATTAGCACAGGTACATATGGAAGGTTTTAGCTATGTTAGTGTCACAGGTATAGAGACGGGTGGTTCAATTGTTCAATAACTTAGGTAAAGATGGTAGCAAATCTGTAATTCTTTGGTATATTTTAGGGGGTAGTGGTCAAACACCCGGCCCGCACAGTCCGCGGGATTTAAACCCGCATAAGCGTCCAGTACACTTCTCATTTCTCGGCAGTTTTTTGTTAATAATAACATCACTATTTTATCGCATGGGCCCAATCGTTGTGTTTGGGAGGACATGTGACCGTTCAGGACCATGATCTAAACTCCTCAAAAAAAGTTTAGAATTTTTTTCAGACATGTACGTACCATTCAATTGAAACTTTATACAATGTTTGCATCTCATTTGTAAAGCTCAGGTTATTCCTCTGTACAATGACTCCAAAATATAAGAATGGATTTCTGTGACTTAGAGTGACCACTCATTTGAAGACTGGTAGGTCTGAAAGAGAACCTGCCAAATTTCAATACTCCAGTTTGAGTTATTACACAGCTTCAGATGTTTAGGTTGCTTTGACCTTGAGGTGTTGAAAGGGAAAATGTCCCCAAAGAGTGGTCATTCAGTATCTCATCTTGCCACGAGTATAGATGTACAGAGACTAGTGCCAGGGCCTAATTAAAGAGATCATCACGCTACGCTTGCTTATTGTCTCGCTGGGTTGGGGGAGAGGCCATGTTGCAAAACTAAAGCAGGTGTGTGATGGAATGTGAGAATTTCAGAGGATTATATAGTGTGTCTCACAAAATTCACTGTATTCTTAAGTTTTAAAAGCGAGGACTCTAAATGTAAACCGAAACGCTATTCAGCAAAGAGGGTTTTTTTTTCTATATAGATAGCGAGGGCAAACGTTTACGTAATCTTTAGAAATTCATCGTATCGCATGTTTTGCCGACACAAAGAAAACCTAGAATACCAAAACACTAGAAAGCAAGGTGCCTCCGCTTCTTCCACAACTGTGGGGCCGCTGTGCATATACACTAATCGGTAGTGCTACAAATTAATGTAATGTGTTAGAGGTGGCCAGGTTTAATAATAGGTACATGGATTCATTTGTGCTCAGATACTCTTTTTTCTCATAATGCAATGCGCGCGTAGGGGAAAAGATGTATTCATTGAGGCGGTTTATTTAAATCAAAGACGCTGATGTGTCATTCATTCGTTTGTGGCCATGGGTAGGACAAAATTTAACCACCCACCCAATAGCACCCAAATCCAACAACTGATTATTTTGGCGGATGTTGTATCGAATTGGCCATTATGTGTGTTATACAAGCACCAAAACGATATGATTCCGTGCAATATTCAAAATGTCAGCGCCCAGCACGTGACGGACTGGTTTTGAATGCGTTTCACCCCCTTGCTCTTCAGTATGTAATGCTCGAGTAGAGTCCCTCAATGCCACATGCTATATAATTACTTGAAATTCCCCGCGTAAAATCAATAATTGAGACCTTCAATGCTTACCTTGGAATAACACTATTTTGCTATCTGACCGGCTGAACGGTGATGTGTGACAGATGAGACTTCAATTGGCTATATGAGGTTATTATGTGAAGTAGTTATTTCTTTATTGCAATATAATCACTGCAGATGTGCGTCGATTAAAAGGCATACAAACCTATTAGACATGTTAGATACTCAAAAGTAAATTACTTTGTTTTGACAATCATCATGGGACAAACTATAAACATGACGTAGCAATGGCCGTGAGATGGCCGAAACGTCACTATGGCCGTGAGATTATTGGTAACATGGATGCGCCCATCAGTTCCCGATTTCATTTTTGTCTTCTAATTAGCTAATTAATTTATTGTAATATCATCAATGTTGGAAATCGTTTCAACATAATTAATCACATATGTAAACTAAAAAATAGCATGTTATGTCCCTTTAAAGCTGGCATATCCCAGAATCAAGTTGTAGCCAATGTTGGGGTAAGCCCTAGTGCTGTATCAAAATGGAAAACAAAATTCCGTGCAAACTGGTAATGAGAAGGTGAGACCAAGATGCGGTTGTCCCCAGGCGACAACATCCCAGAAAGACAGGTTTATTACTCTCTGCTCTTCGGAATTGGAGATTGTCTTCCATAAATTTACAGGCACGGTTTGTGGGGCAGTATTGACACAAGTCCAATCTGAGAGCATGGTAACTTGCTAAGAAGCCAGCAATGACAGGCCTTCACCATCAGGCCCGGTTAAGGTGTTGTCGGCAACACCGGTAGTGGAATTTAAACATGTTGACAGCAAAGGGTTTCGTTTACATAGACGGCTCGATCATTTATTCAAAAAATTATAACTAAGTCGAAGACAAGTATTTAACTTGCATTATACGAAAGATAATGGTCATAGAATTACTTGTGGGCTAAAAAAATTGAAGAAAAAAATTCGTCCATGGTTTCAAAATGCAACAAAACTTGCAAATTAATGAAAATTTGACTGAAAATCCAAGATGGCGGCCATGAAGCTATTGTTTTCCAGGTGCTCGCAAAATAGTCAGAAGAAAATTGAGTGGAAGACAAGCCACCGACATGTTTTATATGAAAGATAATTGGATATGGATTAATTTAAGACTCAAAAAATTGAAAAATTCGTCTTTGCTTTCGAAATCCACAAAATATTGGAATATTGGTTAAAAATCCGAAATGGCGGATATGCATCAAATGATCAGGGCCGAACCCTGTGACAGAAATTCATGTTTCCAGATGAATGCAGATTTTGTCTTCGGAAGTTGGATGGTAGAGTTAAAGTTTGGAGGAGACGTGGTGAAGTTTTCCCTGTCTGTTGCATTGGAAGAGCAACAACTTTTTTGTGGAGGCAGCCCTGATAACTGGGAAGACAAGACTTGTTGTTATTGAAGGCAACAATGCTGTCGTTTTCGACAGTGCAGTCGTTTTTGGGGACAATATTCTAAGGCCGTTGCCATCTCTTATGTCCTCAATCTGGGACGATATGCAGTACTCCGAGACGATAATGGCCGTCTGTATCGTGCTAGGATCGTCAATGAGTAACTTGAGAAACTTGAGAATGAAAGGGTTGAAAAACTTCAGTAGCCTGCCATCAGCAAACTCATCAAATTGGGTACATTCCGTTTAACCTAATCCTCTTAATTCAAGCAACCCTAAATTGAGTACAGGTCCTGAAATTTGGCACTTTCTCTTTCAGATCTACCAGTATTAAAAGGAGTGTCACTCGACCATAAAGTAATCAATTATCATTTTGGTGTCATTGTACAGAGGAATAACTGAGCTTTTCAATGATATGCAATAGAGTGTAATAAATTTACAATTAAATGAGAAATACATGTCTGAAAAAAATTTCCAAACTTTTTTTGAGGAGTTATATACAATGGAGTGCCTACACAACAGTAACTGTATATTAGATGAGTGAAACAATCGGCGGACATGCTGTTATACCTAATGTAGCGGGGATGGCGGCGCTGCGCTCCAGAGCCGATAAAACACAAAAGAGACACAATTTTGTTACCAATTTATACCAATTGCCAAAAACGTGGGTAAGTTTGGCAAGCACAGAAACCACCGTTTGCTAACGTGGAAAGATAACACAATGCGCGTATTTCAACTTTGATCTATTTTATTTGATACATCATCTTTTCATATCAGACCACTCTGTCAATCATCATCATCACAAGTACTAAAATCATCTCCAAATTTGAAGAAGGTTGCCGTCATCCATTAAACTAATAATCGTTTATTACTTGAAAATAATTACAAACATCTCCAAATTGGAGGAAAGTCGTCATCATATATGAAACTAATCATCACCGATCACTCATTACTTGAAAATAATTACACTCATCTCCAAATTGGAGGACAAGGCACCATCATACTTATACTGGTAAGAGGAATTCAGTTTCTTTGTAAAAACAGTCTGGACATAAATTTGGATATCTATACTACTAAAAAATGAGATCGGTCTGCGAGTCTGTCTGTCCGGCTATGCGTTTCGTTATGCTTTGACATATGGGGGCTGGTGTTTGGGCAAAAGGACCGCTGACCTGAACATATCTGAAGTCAAAAGGTCACATCCAGTTGGGCAAGAAAGCCAGGTAATCGCGAAAGCCGCGGGTGACCGCCTAGTTCTTTATAAATTGGGAATCTCTCACCACGGATTTTGCTCTGTTGGGCATATCTTCTTATCGTGTCCAATTTTAGTCCAAACACTGATTCTCAAATATGATCCAGCCAGAGATGGGTACAACGTCTGGCTGCTTCACTGAATTCCGCAAGGTCCTTGTTTGTGCATTGTTGCTCCAACAGTGGGAAGAACAAGAAATGTTCCATTGTCTGTGGGGGGCTGTTGGCCCCCCCCACAAACACAGTAGTTCCTGATCTGGGTTCCAGGTAGCCCCACTTCTGGAAGGAAACTTTAGATCGGCGTCGTCGGCCAATTCCGTTCCAATCTGTTAGGCAAATGCTCCAAAGAGAGGGGTCAATGATTACGATGAACCTTGACCTTGATAAAAAGATCACTGAATATGATTGTTGTTTTAATAAAGCACATCTATATACTTTAAGTTGTTGAAAAAATGAAATAAATCGACTGAAGAATAAGCCGGATATGACAAATTTTGTAAGCACACATCTTTTTCCTCCATTCCAATGGGATTTACTACTGTCCATTCAATTAGCTTAGACCCTCGGTTTTTAATTGATATTAGAGAAGGTAGAGGTGTCGGGAAAAAATCGTGAAAGAAAAGTTTGTATTCACGAAATTTCCCAACAGGATTTTTAAATTTCAAACATATGGATGGAATTTTACCTACAAATCTATTGATATTTGACCCTTTTTCTCACAAAGTTGCAAATGATGTGTCCAACGTCTGGTACCATCAACAAATGACGTGTAAGGTGGTCTTTGGTATTATACATACGAGGTTGGAAGCGACTATCGATGTGGCGATACCCACTGCGATCAATATCGGCGGACCAGAAGACCTTGGTCGGACAATGACCCGCTGCACATATTGTGTCATCTTCTTTTAAAAGGACATAATACAAAGAATTTATTGTATTTGTATTTCTTTGAAAGTTTGAAGCGACATATTTTTGTCTACAACAATTCAAATAGACACGGGAATAAAATCCCAGGAATAAAATAGACGCTATTTATACTATAAAAGCATTGTTCATGATATCGATCGATGTCTTCCACTGTCAAAGAGCGATGCAACGTTTTACACACCTGTCTTATAAATGAAACATTCCTGAAAAAGTTTATGCTCATTACGAATATTCGACTGGTTCCGATTCCTTGCCGATTGATGGCCAAAAATCGCAGAAATTTAATAGAATTGGGTGTGAAGAAATACTTTTCAGCATGCACCTTCAAAATTTTGTTGGGTAATTAGATGAATACCAACTTTTCTTTCACGATTTTTTCCCCGACACCAATTCATTCTCTAATATTAATTAAAAACCGAGGGTCTAAGCTAATTGAATGGACAGTAGTATGCAGTTAAAGGCCGACTCAGAGATTTCCTGAGGAGGGCGCCCTCAATTTCCAAAAAAATCGTATTTTTTGCATGTACATAATGCTTGTCCATATACTAATCACTGTGTGAAATTGCTAAGCTTAAATCGAATTTCTTCATATAGAAAATCACAACTTTGTTATAAAATTCCGGATCCGGAATTTTTGTTATACACAAAAAAAAAAAAAAAAAAAACCCCCCCCCCCAAGTCCAAAATTTAGAGAAATTTTGACACAAAAGTCCACTTTTTGGTGATAAAATGTTCAAAAAGTCCAAAAAAGGACATTTTAGGGGGTTATGTCCACTTTTACCAAAAAGGTCCATTTTTTCGAAAAAAAGGTCCACTTTTTCGAAGTCCCGCACCACCCCCCAAAAAAAATAAATCCTGCGTACGGGCCCTGGACCCTTGCTATCTTGTTGATCTATGAATTAAGCAGAATCTCCTTCTTGATTGATCTCAAAGCAATTAAATGTTAACACACAAAATTCTACCAATTAATCCTGATGTGTAAAATGAAAAGGGTTTTTCAACACTATAATTGTACTCCAATATAGATACAAGCTATGCAAATAAGGGACTTTAACTCTTAGCAATATCCAAAACAATGGGATAAGATCTTGTTGTCCTGCTCTGCAACAGGTGAATGGCTTGTGGAATTGTCATATCTGTTGGCACATGGTATAAATAAATTCATTGATTTCGTAGTTGAAATATTCAAGGAAAATTCAAATTTATACGTTGACAAGGCATCATGATAATTGTACATTCTGACAAACACAAGTTTAATGTGTGTAAATTTCTAGCTTATTTTTCAGTCGATTTATTTCATGTTTTCAACACATGAAAGTATGCTAGATGTGTTTTATAAAAACAACAAATCTATGATATAGTGATTACATTAAGGTCAAGATTATCTTTAATCCTTGCACAATTTTTGTTTTGATTCGCGTTGTATAGGGTGGTCTTACAACCTTAATTTTGACACTAAGATCTTCTTTTTCAGCTGGGGCACTAGTAATGCTGGCCGTGGTTATCCCAACGTATATTGTCTACGGTGAGTCAATGAGGCGACTGGAGGTTGAGAGCGTGTTGCAAGTTTTGCCAGATGGACTGCCACGGTTATTGTGCAGTATTGCCATGATCCTTCACTTTTCTTCCGCTATTATTATAGTAGCTAATCCTATGAATCAACAATTAGAAGAACTACTTGACATTCCTACAGGTAAGGGACGAATTCAATACTCAACTGGCGGGCGTTTTCCGGTTCTGCGCGGTTCAATTAAAGGGATTAGCAGCGATTTGCTAATCCGAAACATAGAAAAAAATCATCAAAATTCATATTCTTATATTTTTGTTACTGGCATGGATATGAGAATATAACCTGCAAGTGGCTGGCTTGAAATCCTTGTATTAAAGACAAGGCAGTACTTTTTATCTGATTCTGTAATTTCTATACGTGCGTATCAAAATTCCGACTTGAGATCAAAAAAGTCTTTCCCGGTGAATAACAGATTTTCAGCGTGATATTGTTTACCATGATCAATGCAGTTTGACCTCAAACACAAAAATGATTGATCTTTGTTTATTCTGTACTGGTGTAAACCACAAACAGCTGTTTAGTGCAGATTTTAAGACGCTGTCGCTGTATGTCTATTTGCGAGAGACGGTATGACAAATTTCCTTAAATACTTAATTTGTTTCACTATTTGGTGGTTTGTTTCTGCATTAAAGCAGTAATATGGAATTGTACACATTTATCCCTGATTTATAAGTTAAAAAATGCATTTCCACATTTTTTCGATTCTTTCGTATTATCGCTGCTAATCCTTTTAATTCATTGAGTTTGCTGAATTACTTAATCGGATTAAAGGATTCAGAAGATTGAGCGAATTAAATGAACCGCCTGGAACCGGGCAGAACCAGAAAATGCCCGCCGGTTGAGTATTGAATTTGGTCCCTAAGAAATGTTGCAATAGTCACAAAACAAACCTTTTTTGAATCAAGGAACACTGCAAATTTTCATCTTCGACATACCGTAACACCGTCTAATTCATTAACAGGATTGGGGGGGGGGGATCTTTGAAAAGGTGGACCTAACCCCCCCAAAAAGTGGACCTTTTGCCCATTTTTGTGGAATTTGCAACTGCACCCCCGTGTACGTGCCTGCTTTTTAAACTACCACCAACTCCAACTCCATAACCTGAGGCTGAAGATTTCTGCTGATGGTAACGTATATCATTCTTGAGTTGGTACTGCAGACATGGCAGTAAGATAATGATGTGAAAGGAGAACGTGAAAAAAATAAACTGATACTAGTCAAGAAACCAAATACCTTAGCTCGCAGTGAGAACCGGAAACTTGTTGCACGATAGTTGGGCCATTCTCCGATAAAGTGTTCAGGGTTGGTCTCCAAAATGACCAAATATCAACATTAAAAATCGTAAAGTTTAATATTTTCAGAACACGGAACAATGCATGGGTGATCTTAAAAAAATATCCGATTTTTAGTATATTGCCTAACGTTAACACTTACGTATCTGGGTAACGTATCTGGCCGGCCCTTTTCTTAATCGTGCCGTTCTTAATAAAAGTACATGCTTTACCGACTTAATCCCTATATCTTATCAGGTATTACCATCATACTAAAGCATTGTGTAGTATTCGACTTTATGTATCACGGTGTTTAGCTAGAGCGCTGCGGGAGGTGGGTAACGTATCTGGCGCGGTATGAACGTAACATGAGGGATTTCTTTCATTACCAGGCTTGGAAATTGTTATTTCCAAATTCTTTTTTTGCAAAACATGTATAACATAACATTGACATGTGCTTGATTTATCGCATATTGGAACATTCTTCTACCGTTATTTTTGGCAATTTTGTATCAATTCGAATATTGGTAACCTATCTGGCTGCAATATTGGCGACATGCTCTCAGAGAACGCTTACGAAACGTTAATAATCCAATATTATCGTGTTTTGAACTTTCTAATTAGAGCATAATAGAGGCTGATAAGAATGTCATGTTACCTGTGATATGCGCTATTGTGTAACGAGCAGGAACACATTTTAAAGAATGGATTTGGGCTGGCGACATGGCGAAAAACACGAATTATGCATCATCAGCCTTATTGCTTGATGCTTTCTTGCCCGGTTACAACTTCTAGTCCAGATCATTTTGAAAACATAACTCCTAAGTATAATTGATATTAATAAGCATTCATTCTTAACGAGGAAAACAGGCTTTAAACTGTGTATGACTGTGAGCGACACGAAAATCGTTTTTGAACACTTTATCGGAGAATGGCCCAGTTGCTCTAAAAAAACCCCTTATTTTCTATTGTGACATGCCTTTATACTAAAAATAAACATATTAAAATATGTTAGGGAACCTTACAAATTAAAGTTACATCCTTTTATTTCATGGCATGAATTGACATATTATTTTCTAACGGTGAACAGATCCATCGGCAGATTTTTTGCTTAAAAGGGGTCTAATCGGTGGGTTTGTCTTGGTGGTTTTAAAGTATTTTCCAAATGTTGGTCACCCTATTCCCCCAAAGTTAGGAGTGTTAGGGATTCATATGGAGAAACTTCATAGTGATGATTCTTTTAGGTCTTCCCCCGTAATACAACCCAAGAACCATCGTATATTATTGCCCATTGATGTTCACATACAAGGTGAATATGGATTTTATCACACTTTTCCGCCCCATGCGGTTCAGGTGTAGAATAGTCCCGCTGTATCCCGGCAGTCGTAACAGGCGACTAAAAGGGATCCCTGCGGGTTCGGGAGAATAACACGCTCTAATAATAAGGAACTTGTATTCTGATAATTTTTTTTTTTTTTTTTTTTTTTTTTTTTTTTGATTAGGACTTAAGTATTTAAAAGATTGTAATATTATTAAGTTGGCGTTCCATTGTATGATTGTATATCTTATGAGATGTAATTGAAGTTTTAAAATTATAATGTGATGTTTAGTTAACTTGTATAAGTAGCTTAAAATCAGTATCAGTTGGGTATAATGCTCAAGTGAATAAATAAGTTAAACTTCTTTTATCACCGGCTGGAAAAAGCAGAGGGGGATATTGCGAGGGTGCGAATGTCCGTGTGTGTATGTATGTATGTGGTGTTCCGTGGTTAGGTTTTGGTTAGGTTTTCGTTTTTCGCGTCTCCTTCGAAAAAAGTTAAATTCGATTTAAAACAGACTGGGATTAAGGTGCAATAGGGGTCCTTCATGTGTGGATGAGTAAAAGGTCAGGGACCAAGGCAAAGGTCATCTGAAGTCATGTTCCAGACTGCCCATCTTGCCATGGGGATCACGCAATTTACTTGCTGTACAAATTTTCAAAATATCCAATATGAGACAATTATTAAATGTTTCAATATTGTATTGATTTATCTTGTTCTTTTTAAAGGGGCTCTCGTGTTTGAGTGTTCTGATGTGATGGTTGATATCAATATTTGAAGTCGTTGAAATTTTTGCTATACATGGATGGGTGATTAACTTTATGTATCACGGTGTTTAGCTAGAGCGCTGCGGGAGGTGGGTAACGTATCTGGCGGTATGAACGGAACATGAGGAATTGCTTTCATGACCGAGGCTTGGAAAGGGTTACTTACTCTTCCAAACCAGATTCTTTTTTTTGTGCAAACATGTACATAACATTGACATGTGCTTGATTTATCGCATATTGGAACATTCTTCTATACCGTTTTTTGGAATTTTTGATATCAATTCGAATATTGGTAACCCTCTGGCTGCAATATGCGCATGCTACCAGATACCCTTACGAAACCGTTATAATCCAATATTATCGTGTTTTGAACTTTCTAATTAGAGCATAATAGAGGCTGTAGAATGGTCAATGTTACCTGTGATATGCTCTCTTGTGTAACGCGCAGGAAAACACATTTTAAAGAATGGATTTGGGCTGGCGAGATGGCGAAAACACGATTATGCATCATCAGACTTATTGCTTGATACTTCTTGCCCGGTTACAACAACTTCATCCAGATCAATGTTTGAAAACATAACTCTAATATAAAGTATAGTAAAATAAGCATTCATTCTTACCGAGGAAAAAGGCTTTAAACTGTGTAAATGACTGTGAGCGACACGAAAATCGTTTTTGAACACTTTATCGGAGAATGGCCACAGGGGGCTCTAAAAAACCCCGTATGTTTCTATTGTGACATGCATTTTATACTAAAAATTAGACATCATATGTTAAGAGGAAACCTACCAATATTAAGTTACCACTCCTTTTTATTTCATGGCAAGAATTGACTATTTAATTCTTAATAACTGACATATCCAGTCGGCAGAGGGTTTTCTGCGGTAAATGTGTCGAAGCTTTGGGTTCGTCCTTGGGTGGGTTTTGAAAGTATTTCTATGTTGTCACCCGTATTGCCCCAAATTTTGGAGTGTTAGGGGTAATTATGGAAGAGAACTTCGTATTGATCTTTTAGGTCTTCCCCCGTATAAACACCAAGATAAACACTCCGTATCTATCTTTATTGCCATTTGATGTTTTCAATCACAAGGATTAATATTTGCGATTTATCACACTTTTTCCGCCCCCCATGCGGGGTTCGGTTTAAATAGTCCCCCTGTATCCCTACATGTCGTAAAAGCGACTAAAAAGGGATCCCTGCGGGTTCGGGGAGAATAAACACGCTCGTAATTAAGGACTTGGATTACTGATAAGATTAACTTCGATGTATTTAAAGATTGTAATATTATTAAGGCTTTTTCCACCGTATGATTGTATAATTAATTAGAGAATGTAAGTGAAGTTTTTAAATTATAAGGTATGTTTAGTATACCTTTGTAGAAGTTAGCTTAAAATCAGTAGCAGTTTGGGTATAATATGCTCAAGTGAGTAATAGTTAAACTTCTTTTTATCCCCTGGCTTGAAAAAGCAGAGGGGGATATGCGAGGGTGCGAATGTCCTGATCGTGATATGTAATGTATTGTGGTGTCCATTTTTTAGGTTTTTCGTTTTTTTTTTTCGCTTCTCCTTCGAAAAGTTCAGTCCGATTTAACCAGACTTGGGGTTAAGGTGCAATAGGGTTCCTCCTTATGTGGTGGATGATTCAAAGGTTCATGAACCAAGTCAAAGGTCATGAGAGGTCATGTTCCATCTTGCCATGGGATGACGCAAGTTACTTTCTGTATTTTTTTCAAATCTACAAAATAAAAAAAATAAAAAAAATAAAAATAATATTGTGATTGATTTATCTTGTTCTTTAAAGGGATCTCGTGTTTGCGTGTTCCGATGTGATGTTGATATCAAGATTTGAAGCTTTGAAATTTTCTTTGTAATACATGGTGGGTGATTAACTTTGTCATCAGTGTGATGTGTATAATTATATTATAATTTTCAGTATATCTTCTGGAGCTGTGTTTTTTGTATATGTGTGTTTTCTATGTGGTTTGTTGCAATCACTTGGTTTATCTTGTTTGATACATGGATGGGTGATGACCTGGTTCATCAGTGAAGTCAATCAGGAGGTCACGCCCAACATGCGTTATTATTCTCTGGTACACGAGAAGACAATACGATTGCTGTGACCTCAATACTAGTCGAAGACCTTCTGGAAAATGTCCTGATTTGAGGTCCAATATACCTGAATTGATTATAAATCATGTTTAATTGTCAACTACATAGCTAAGTAGGTCCTAATATGACGTGAACGGGTGTTTGGGGGTAAAAACAAACGATTAAAACAAGACGGATGTAAGTTTTGAAAAAGCGTGGTCTCTGAAGTTATAGAAATCCACCAACTTTTAAATCATGCCAAATCATTAATTGAATTGTGTGCTCAAATATCTCTAAACGTGGGCCGCTGGCTTCCATCATTTTAGAACTGCAACGTGTGCAGTGAAATGGTGGACAATGGCAGGTCGTTTGCCTATTGTATTTTGCAAGCCCATGTAAAAGGCCAGGTCCTTTGCCTATTGTATTCATGCGCGGATCTATGGAGGGGGCTTAGGGGGGCTCGCGCCTCCCGTTAATTCTCAAAAACGTGCAAAATCAACCCAGTTATGGACATTTTAGCCTTTTCAAGCCCCCCGGTATTTGACGTTTCAAATCCTCCTGGATTCCTTCCCTGGTATTGGTGAAAGCCCATTTCTCAAACAATAGGAGTGTGAACCATAGCACTTTGGGTGACCTGCCGGCTAACTGAGTGTTATATGTGTATCTTTTTCTAATTGTTGTTAATTGAATATTTGAAATAAAGTTTTAATATTGCATCGTATATGATATATAATTTTTAATATTTTTATCTTTAATGACACATATGACACAATTGTGTTGAGTTGGTCGTTAAATTTTAAATACTCACTCACTTTAATCACGCTTTTTCCAGAGTTTCTTCTGCTCAGAGATGTGCGATAACGGACGGCTATAATCGTGCTTGTGATATTTACAGCAGAAAGTGTGCTCATTTTGTGTTTCTGATACCCTTATAGGGGACTCTAGTTTTTTCTTTTGATGTACTTGGACCAACTGTCTTTTATCTGAGAGTGTACCCAAAACAACTTCGGCATGTTCAAATTGAAACAGGTTTTTTATAGTGTTATATGCATAGGGGAATATGCAACTAATTTGATTATTACTAACTACCTCCTCTCATGCACACATTCTTTCCTCTCTCTCTCTTCTCTCACCCCATAACAATTGCATTTTGATTTCAACTTTATTAACATTCATCGTCTTTCGCGCTTTAAGTCAGAAATGACAGCGAAAGACCCGTGCTTGTAAAATGATTGTTTCTTTCTTCGTCCACGTTGATCAGGCACTCGAATTTCGTTGACTTATACACTTCAGTCATCAATGATGTTGGTAATGGTCTGTGGCTCTCCGCAATCGCAATTTGGTGAACTCTTCACGATCAGTTTGAATGAAGCGCTTTGTACGACCATCGCAATTTCTTAGTCTTTTGAGTTGCTCCCTGATTCCTAGCAAATCACAACCTTGCTTACTGCTTTAGGCTCAAGGTAGAAGATGACTCATACGCAACCATCGTTATTGATCCAGGATTGATCATGGAATACTGCGACTATGCAGGTGTCATGGATTGGTACAACGTGATTCCGTGGACGGCTCTTATCCTCCTCAAAAGGTGTTGGTAGGGGGATTAGACTATCGAATTCCTCATACTTTCTAGCGCGAGCTTGTCCGATTCTACAGGCCTGTCGTCGCAAAAGGCAACCACAACAAGTTCATTGCATCATTCGAACGCACCTCTTGTGCGAATGTACACTGTGACTCCACACTGACTTTATTTTCATTAATCACATACAAAATACATAAATGAATTTTATTCAAAACGGATATTGTGGAATTCATCGACTGGTGCAGCGTAATTCAGCATTGAGTATGCCAAAGCAACATTTGAATTATGTAAAGTGTCAAAGGATACACCCCACCCCAGCCCCTGAGAGCCTTCTGAGACTGTTGACAGGAGACCGAGTCTGATGAGTTGACACGACGCGAGTCCTTGGTAGCGACCGCCTTAAGTGGTTGATGGCATGTAAGGCTGCGGTCCATATTGACGCCAAGGTACTTCGGTGTAGGGTAGTGCTACAGCTTTTCCTATTTAGAGTATGTTAAGTTCATTTTTTTGCAGTGATGTGCAGGTGGAAACACGAGTAACGGTCTTGGTTTTGCCTGAGTTTGATCAGGCCACTGTTATCCACCCGAGGCTACGCTACTCCCTGTTGTCTTTTTTTTAACTCACTCTCTTTTAACTCTCTATTGTCTTTTGTATTAACTCAACTGTATTTTAATATCATGCCCTGTCATAGGACCCAGTCTGATATCATCATGAAAACGTGCCCTTATCATAGCAGGCATCATCGTGATGTCAGTCAAAGTGCCCACCCCTCCCGACACCAACCTCCTCAACCTGGACAATTCTTATACAGCACTAAATTAACTCTTTTTAAGAAGATAGCCACGAAGACCATCCCATCCCCGTGGCTGTCCGTCGCAGTTTATAATTCCCATCCTGGATAAAGGAATGTGATGCTCTTACAATGATTTCTTGAAATCTGAACCCAGGAGAAGCGACATCACAACTTCAATCTGACAAACTGCTGGGACAGGAAACGTCGTGAGCACTGGTAGGAGCAGTCCAGGGAATTCACCACATCCAGCAGTAAGGCCTGGAAGACTATAAACCCCCTCAGCCGGCAGATTTTCCAACATAGCATGTCCTGTGTCTGCCAACCTCAATCGTCTGAGGCAACTCCTCAAAAATGGTCGTTTCAAGACATATAAGGATCACACTCGCATTTGTTAAAAAGAGGTCACCAAACTTCGTCGCAGCCCCTGGCGTGGACAAGTCCACTTTCAACACACCCTTCTCACACATGAGCTCACCTCTGCTATCAGCCAACTAAGAGTGGAAAAGCCAGGGCCTGGGGTCCGTTCGCGAAACTTGATTCGTAAAAAATTGTATATATACTTAGCACGTGTTGCGATTTCTACTAGTTGTGACTTTCGTGCGTTCGGGAAACACCGTCCTTAAACAAAATCGGATATAACGTTGGCCAGTGCAAGTTATATTTATATTCCTCGTCTTTCAACCAACTCGTAACCCTTTTCCTAGAAAGCTGCTTTCATCAATGCATTTTCTAAGGTTTTTCCGTAGTTTTGCACGCTGGCACGCGCGTTTACCCCATATACCAAAAATGGACCAGGCTGCGATGCGACGTATTTTCGTTTAAAAATGTTAATCGTTTTAAGCAAACCTTACAGAGTACCATTATTATAATATTTGTAACACTATTTGTGCGAGACATGACACATGTTTTCATGGAATGGAGTTCTTCTGTTTTTTCTTTGTTCACGTTTTAGGAAAGGGTCTATACACCGAATGAATAATGCGTATCAACGGACTACGTGCGTGCCGCGTGGAAGACTATGCAGCTATGCAACAACCGAGAAGTTATTTTTTTTTGACTCGTGGGTTTCGGAAAACCCCACTAAAGCTAATAGACTAGTTTAATTTTATTTTTATGGGTAGATATCATTTTTCTATTATTATGCGTGACTTCATAGAAAGCTAAGGAAATTAAAACAAAAATCAGACGGACAATAGACAAGCTTATTATCTGCCACCGTTAATGTTTTTGATTGAATTCGAAGCACGTAGGCCTAATAATTGTAATTTATATATTTTTTTTCCTTTTTCGGTTTTTTTGTTTTTTTAATAAATGAAATATACTTTTTCATCTACACATTCGTTTGGATGCGTTTATTCTTTGTAGCGTCACTACGTAATTACATGTTTCATCAGTGAAACCTGTTAAAGCAAAATTGCATTTAAATCTGATATTTTATAGTAAAATAAATATAGATGAATGCTGCATTTTATATCGCTTGCTTTGATTATAATGACCATTGCTCCTCTGCTGTGATGATGAGAATGATGATGATGAGATTGTAGTTCTTCAAAACTATATGATTTGACATTAATATAACTCCTTTGTTGTTTTAGTAATCAAATATTGGTTATTTTGCTGTTTTCATCCGTACTTAAAAAATAAGAGCATTGTATTACCATTCGACTCTTCAAAAATCATAAACCAACACGTACATATTGAGACGAACAAGTTACCAACGTGTTAAGTCTACTCAAAGTAGACGTAGATTTAGTCGTACCTTTGGGTTAACGTAGTTACACGTAGCCTACTTGTGTGCTTCGAGAACGCTCGAAGATCCAAATAAGACTGAAGTTACGGACTGCGTTAGGTCACACGTAGGCTACGACTGTGTTACGACCGGTTTCGCGAACGGGCCCCTGAAAATAACAGCGGAGTTTCCTGATGCATTTGCGGCCCATCGTCTGAATGGCTCTCAGAGTTCCACACCTGTTGCCGAACCAACCATCCTTACCCAAGATGCTGGAGGAGGTCTCTATCTCCACGCACTCCACACCAAAACAGCTGTCTACACCCAAGACTCGCCCAATATCACTACTGTGTGTGTGTTTCCTTCAAAGATCCTTCAAACTCCTTTGAAGGATGATCCCTTGGCCCGTGGAGCCATTCGTCCCGAACCCCATCTGCCTGACGAACAAGCAGGATTCGCCATTGCCAAGCACGTCCCCAGATGACAACTCACAATATATTGAGGAAAGCTTGAAAAGCGTCGTAGCAGGCAATCACATGGTGGACCTACTGCAGCATATGACACCGCTGTGCACCAGGGCTTGACACGCAAGCTTCTCGGGACCATCCCGGATCGTCACCTCGTACATTCATAGTAACATGCTTTCAAACCGTATCTTTGTTCTTAAGACCAGTGAGGGCAAAGCAGTGTCGTCTGCGTCGTCTGAGGAACGGATTACCACAAGATCTGTACTGGCTCCCATGCTGTTCAACTTGTAATATCAGCGATTTCACCTTAAAGCAATATATGCACATTTTTGAAGACGCCCCCCAATTTTTCAAAACTGTGAGATTTTTGCACAGTTGCAGTGGTATGCTAGAAAAATTAACATGTTAATGGTAAAGCGAACAAATGTCTGAGTCGCAAAAGAGGGGAATTTTTGTAATTAGAAATAATTAAGATCGGAGATCTCCGATAAAATTCAACGGCTGCTGGAAACAGCCTTCCAATATGAACGGCCTGGAATAGAGACCTCTACTCTACGTGTCTACGCTCAGCCATTATTTGTTCCATTGGTTCAGGTAGTCAAGTTAGAGGTCTTCTCGAGGTGGCACCATTTTATAATAGACATAAATCCGCATGGGTGCCACCCAACGTACTCTAACCACCACCCTAAGCCCTGGCTCTGGTCTACATCGCTGCTGAGTATGCCGCCCGGCATGGTGCAAATACTCTCACACAAGACAGCTGGACAAGTACTCCACAGAGACCATGAGCACCATTACTGCAGCCTTAGTCCCCACTCCATCTTGAGTTTTTTACCATGTTTTCAGCATTGCACCTGCGGTGCTTTGGAGAGAACACACACGCATAAACCGGTGAATAAGACCGCTGTTGGCAACACATACCCTGCTGCATAACACTGCCAAAAGAATCACACCAGCTCAGCAGACAGAGACTGCGCTCCTGCCTCTTCCTTTCGGTCGACACGGCTGCTAAACTCCCCACTTCCCATTCAAAACATCTTACAGACATGGAACACTGCTTGGCTAGATACTCCAAGACCAGCCAACTCACTCTTACACCTATTACAGAAACTCCGCCTGGTATAATCTTTCATCACGCAAGAATGGGTCACCTGACCGGATTCGCACGGAGTCGGTCGTTTCAACAGCAATATTCATCGCGATGGGGGCTGCGACAATTTCCAGCCTGGTCAATGTGGTTCTCCATAACAGACTGCCGGATCAAGCTCAATGATTGCCCTACTTTTCGTCCACCGGTGGACAGGCTTCTCAAACCCCAACCAATCAATGTTTTCAAATGTTGGTAGGAAAGGCTTGTGAAAAGTTTCGTATGAGGCGTTGAGGCAGCAGCTAAATATGTTGAAGCCGTTGGATAGCCTATGGAGGCGTTTGCAGAGTATAGAACCAGAACCAGAATCAACATGAGCTGGTCCACCGCTTCACCTATTTAACCTCACTAGCCTCATACGAACCGTTTTCACAAGCTTTCTTACCAACATTTAACATTCTTTAGCATTCTTTAAAAAGCTTAAATTGCAAAATGTTGTGAAGTGTTTTTATGTTGCTGGAGAATTTTCAAGTGTTTTCTCATCACTAACCATAAGGTTTCAATAACATTTCCCCCGTTAGCCATTTTATTTTATAAGGTTTTTTATATTCGGTCTATGCGTTCTGTTTTGACCTTCTGCTTCTGTCATTTATTGCTATCCACATGTGTAACAGCCTCAAATGGTGTTGGTAGGGGGATTAGACTATCGAGTTCATCATACTTCTAGGCGAGCTTGATCGATTCTACAGGCGTCGTCGGCAAAAGGCAACCACAAACAAGTTTCATTGCATCATTCAGAACGACACCAATCTTGTGCGAATGTACACTGTGACTCCACACTGACTTTATTTTCATTAATCAGCATACAAAATACATAAATGAATTTATTCAAAAACGGATGAGTGTGGACATTCATCGACTGGTGCAGCGTATTCAGCAGTTGAGTATGCCAAAGCAACATTTGAATTATGTAAAGTGTCAAAGGATACACCCCACCCAGTCCCTGAGAGCCTTCTGAGACGGTTGACAGGAGACCGAGTCTGATGAGGTTGACACGAGAGCGAGTCTTGGTAGCGACCGCATTAGTGTGTTGATGGAATGTAAGGCTGCGGTCTATTGTGATGTCAAGGTACTTCGGTGTAGGGTCGTGCGACAGCTTTTCTCTATTTAGAGTGATGTTAAGTTCTATTTTTGCAGTGATTTGCAAGGTGGAAACCAAGAGCTAACGGTCTTGGGTTTGCTGAGTTTCAAGTGCCATCTTGAAACTCATCTTGAAGGATTTGGGTTTTCTGCAATACTCCCGGAAACTGACTTTGATCAGGCCAATGTTAATCAACCCGAGGCTACGCTAACATCCCTGTTGTCTTTTTTTAACTCACTCTCTTTTTAACTCTCTATTGTCTTTTTTATTAACTCACTGTATTTTAATCATGCCCTGTCAGAGGACACAATCTGATATCAGTCAGGAAAACGTGCCCTTATCAGAGCAGGCATCATCGGACGTCAAGTCACAAGTGCCCACCCTCCCGACACCAACCTCCTCCAACCAGGACAATTCTTATACAGCACTATGTAAACTCTTTTTTAAGATAGCAAAGAAGACCATCCCACGTGGCTGTCGTCGCAGTTATATCCCATCCTGGGATAAGGAATGTGATGCTCTTTACAATGATTTCTTGAAATCTGAACCCGAGGAAGAAGCGACATCCACAAGGCTTCAGATCTGACAAACTGCTTGGACAGGAAACGTCGTGAGCGCTGGGAGGAGGCAGTCCAGGGAATTCACACATTCCAGCAGGAAGGCCTGGAAGACTATAAACCGCCTCACCGGCAGATTTTCCAAACCATAGCAATGTCCTGTGTCTGGCAACTCAATCGCTGAGCAACTCCTCGCAAATGGTCGTTTCAAGGACATTGATAAGGATCACACTCGCTTTGTTAAAAAAAAGAGGTCACCAAACTTCGTCGAGCCCCCGGCGTGGACAAGTCACTTTCAACACCCTTCTCACACAATGAGCTCACCTCTGCTATCAGCCAACTAAGAGTGGAAAGGCCCAGGGGCCTGGGGTCCGTTCGCGAAACTTGAGTCGTAAAAAAAATGCGTAGAAGATACTTAGCACGAGTTGCGATTTCTACTAGTTGTGACTTTCGTGCGTTCGGGAAACACAGTCCTTAACACAATCGTATATAGACGTTGGCCAGTGCAAGTTATATTTATCCTACGTCTTTCAACAAACTCGTACCCCTTTTCTTATAAAGCTGCTTTCATCAATGCATTTTCTAAGGTATTTCCGTATTTTTGCACACTGCATGCTCGTATACCCCATGTAACATAAAAATGGACCAGGCTGCGATGCGACGTATTTTCGTTTAAAAATGTTAATCGTTTTAAGCAAACCTTACAGAGTACCATTATTAGAATATTTGTAACAATATTTGTGCGAGACATGAACACATGTTTCATAGGAATGGAGTTTTTCTGTTTTTCTTTGTCACGTGTTAGGAAATGGTCTATACACCGAATGATAATGCTGTAATCAACTTACTACGTGGCGTGCCTCGTGGAATACTATGCAGCTAGCACACCGAGAAGTTATTTGTTTGACTCGTGGGTTCGAACCCCACTAAAGCTATAGACCTATGTTTAATTTTTATTTTTATGGTATATATCATTTTTCTATTATTATGTGACTTATTAGAAAAGCTAAGGAAATTTAAAAAAAATCAGAACGGACAATAGACAAGCTTTATTATCTGCCACCGTAATGTTTTGATTGAATTAGAAGCACGTAGGCCTAAATAATTGTAATTTATAATAGATATTTATACTGTGGTTATTAGACCATCTATATCATCTAATTTTTCATCTACACATTCGTTTGGATGCGTTTATTCTTTGTAGCTTCACTATCGTAATTAACAAGTTCATCAGTGAAAAGCCTGTTTTAAGCAAAATGCATTTAAATCTGAATATTTTATAGGTAAAATAATGATAAATGAATGCTGCATTTATTAGGCTTGCTATGATTATAATGACATTGCTCCTGCTGCTGCTGCTGATGATAATGATGATGATGATGATGATTGTAGTTCTTCAAAACTATATTGACTATTAATATAATACCCTTTGTTGTTTATAGTAATCAAAATTGTATTTTTGCTGTTTTCATAACGTAATTAAAAAATAAGAGCATTGTATTACAATATCGACTCTTCAAAAATCATAACCAACTACGTACATATTGATACGAACAAGTTACGAACGTGTTAAGTCTACTCAGAGTAGACGTAGATTTAGTCGTAACTTTGGGTTTAACGTAGTTGACACGTAGGCTACGTGTGTGCTTCGAGAACGCTCGAAGATCCTAAGACTGAAGTTACGACTGAGTTAGGTCACACGTAGGCTACGACTGTGTTACGACCGGTTTCGCGAACAGGCCCCTGATAACATAACAGCGGAGTTCCTGATGAATTTGCGGCCCACGCTGTCTTGAATGGCTCCAGGAGTTACACACATGTTGCCTAACCAACCAGTCCTTACCCAAGATCTGGAGGAGGGCTACTATCATCGCACTCCCAAACCAAACAAGCCTGTCGACAACCCCAAGAACTACCGCCCAATATCACTACTGTGTGTTTCCTTCAAAGATCCTTCAAACTCCTTGAGAGGATGATCCTGGCCCGGCTGGAGCCAGTCGTCGAACCCCATCTACCTGGCGAACAAGCAGGATTTCGCCATGGCCGGAGCACTGTCCACCAGATTGTAAAACTCACAAATGATATTGAGGAAAGCTTTGAAAAGCGTCGTCAGGCAGGCATCATCATGCTGGACCTTACTGCAGCATATGACACCGTGTGGCACCAGGGCTTGACACGCAAGCTTCTCGGGACCATCCCGGATCGTCACCTTGTACAATTCATATGTAACATGCTTGCAAATCGTAGCTTTGTTCTTAAGACCAGTGATGGGCAAAGCAGTCGTCTGCGTCGTCTGAGGAACGGATTACCACAAGGATCTGTACTGGCTCCCATGCTGTTCAACTTGTATATCAGCGATTTACCTTAAAAGCAATAATAGCACATTTTTTGAAGAGCGCCCCCAATTTTTCCAAAAATTTTGAGATTTTTGCACAGTTGCATTGGTAATTGGCTAGAAAATTATACATGTGAATGGTAAAGCTAAAAAATGTCTGAGTCGCAAAAGAGGGAATTTTGTAATTAGAATAATATTAATATCGGAGATCTCCGATAATAATTCAACGGCTGCTGGAAACAGCCTTCCAATATGAAACGGCCTGGAAATAGAGACCTCTACGTGTCTACGCTCATCCATTAGTTGTTCCATTGGTTCAGGTAGTCAAGTTAGAGGTCATTTTCGCGAAGTGGCACCATTTTATAATAGACCATAGATCCTCATGGGGTGCCAGCCCAACGACTCTACGCACCACCGCCCTGGCTCTGGTCTACAGCGCTGCTGAATATGCCGCCCCGGCATGGTGCAATAGCTCTCACACAAAGAAGCTGGACAAGTACTCCACCGAGACCATGAGAACCATTACTGGCATCCTTCGTCCCACTCCATCTGAGTTTTTTACCAGTGCTTTCAGGCATTTCACCTGCAGTGCTTTGGAGAGAACACCACATGCATAAACTGGTGAATAAGACCCTGTTGGACAACACATACCTGCTGCATAACACTGTCCAAGAATCACACCAGCTCAGCAGACAGAGACTGCGCTCTCATCTTCCTTTCTGTCGACACGCTGCTAAACTCTCCAGCTGCCCATTCAACATCTTACAGACATGGAACACTGCCTGGCTAGATACTCCAAGACCAGACCAACTCACTATTACACCTATGACAGAACTCCGCCTGGTAGTAATCTTTCACGCAAGGAATGGGTCACCTTGAACCGGATTCGCACAGGAGTCGGTCGTTTCAACAGCAATATGCACCGATGGTGGCTGCGACAATCTCCAGCCTGCCAATGTGGTTCTCCATCACAGACTGCGGATCATATTCTCAATGAGTGCCCTACCTTTCGTCCACCGGTGGATATGGACTTCTCAAACCCCAACCAATCATGTTAAATCTTGGTAAGAAAGGCTTGTGAAAAAGTTTCGTATGAGGCGTATGAGGCAGCAGCTAAATATGTTGAAGCCGGTGTGTATAGCCTGTGGAGGCGTTTGCAGAGTATAGAACCAGAACCAGAATCAACAGTGAGCTGGCTCCACCAGCTTCAACATATTTACCTCATACGCCTCATACGAAACTTTTTCACAAGCCTTTCTTACCAACATTTAACATTCTTTAGCATTCTTTAAAAGCATTAATTGCAAAATGTTTTGGAAGTGTTTTATGTTTGCTGGAGAATTTTCAGAGTGTGTTTCTCATCACTAACCATTAAGGTTTCAATAACATTTCACCGTTAGCCATTTTATAAGGTTTTATTCGGTCTATGCTGTTCTGTTTTGACCTTCTGTCATTTAGTTTGCTATCCACAGGTGTACAGCCTCAAACTGGCATTGAAATAAATTTTCAAGCATATTACTTAAAGTATTTACCTTTTGCAAGGTCACTGGTTTGGTGTAGAGAGAATCAGACTGTTGTATAAATGCTTCTCACTGACCTCTTCACATGGATAGCGGGCTGCCGCACTGGTGAATGGTCGCCGACTGTCACAACAGGAAGTTGCTCTTCTACCTTGGTAATATGGCGGGAAACAATGCATACATCTGCTGGTGCACATATTCCACACAGATGTTCTATTGTTATACAAAATTCCTTTAACTTTGACAACTTCCTGTTGTGCCATTCGGCGACTCAGACCCGCTATCCATGTGTAGAGGTCAGTGATAGTTCTTCGTGAAACCAAGTAAACAGCAAAGGACATTGCCGGATAAGGAAAGAAGGATGCCTTCTATAGTTTCCATGACATTGAATGAATTTGAAACATTCCGTATTATAAAGCGACATGCTCAAAATTTACCTTTGGCTGGTTTTCCAAAATACCACTTTTCATAAATTCCCCAAAATTCGACTTTGTGTAAAATTATAATAAAGGCTTCAATGGGCAATAGGCGAAACTTTTACCAAAGAACATAGTTAATCTGGTCGTTATATAAGTAGCGTGGTCAATTCAAGTGACTTGTCTGGGCCGTGCGTTATCATTAAGGGTACATTTCATGATCTTAGCACCTCCTTCTTAGTTTATGGTTCACTAGATGTCCCCGAGAATAGGCTATTTCCAAAATTTCAGTTGGTCCTGATTGTGCATTTTGATGCAATGCGCAAATGTTTGAAAGACGCTGCCTCATAGATCACTGTGTTGTAATTTCTGTCCGTTTACGAACAGAAAATACGAATTTACGAACTTCTTCAAAAGCAGACCGAATTTTAAAGTACGATTAGGCATACTAGTGCTGCAGAATGGTGAAGGATATTGGAAGTATTGTGCATTTTGTGTTAAAAGCATGAAAATTGGCACAAAGGTAGAGTTTTGTATGCCAAATATTTCTGGATATGGGGTCAAAATGTTTCTGACCAAGATGGCGGCCAAATTCAAAATGGCCTCCACTTTGTTGAAATTAGCCTATTTTTCATCTATTTTTTCCCTGTGGATTCTTATTTCATGCTTATTTTACACTCATTATTTTATAATAAGCCTAATTATCCCACCATAGGTTACAAAATGTGAAAAACAATATACAAGATGGCTGCCTATTCCAAAATGGCTGCCAAATTGCCAAAAAATATCTATTTAAGTGAAGTTATTTCAGGTGGCATTCATACCTTTGTTGTCAACAGTTTTGGGCTTAATAATATATGAACTTATAATCAAAACTTTTTCCATGACCCCAAGGATCAATATGCTACTTAGTCTGAGAAATTATAATTATTATGGGGCCATATGACAAATTAAACATATTTGGTGGCACCTTTAACATTTGCAAAGTAGTGGTTTGTTTTATACCTTCAGAAAGAGCAGGGGGTGTGAGCTATCAGTTTGGGACGGTTTTGTGTCATTCGTGGCTTTTGCTACAAATTGGAATTTTTGGTCTTAAAATGAGAAAATGGTACCAGAAAATCAAATTAAATTGTTACAGTTTGTTTCTTCGTTTGGTTGCCATCTGGATTTCAAAATGGCCACCCATTTTCAACAATTTGATCTATATAGTAATTTGGCAACAATACTGCTCAAATTGGTGGCATACCCATGTTTGTGATGCAAGGACAAAATATATAGCATCCATAAATATGCAGATTTCTGGATTTCAAAATGGCCACATTTCGAACATATGTTAATTGCAGGCATTTAAAATGGGCGTTTAATGTTGTTAGAAGAATGCTGGACATTGGTTAATACTTGAATTTGCTTGGAACACAAGGACAGCAGAGAGCAATACCTTATGAAACTGAACCATTCCAAAACATCACAACATCCAGAGATCCCACGCTTAATGGTCTGATTGCAATAGGATATGATTGAAAGTAAAAGTGCCACGACTGAGCTGATGGAAGCACAGAACAATTGCAATCAAGCTCTTAATCTTGGATGATAGTGTGTAAGATCCTCTGATGTTAGCAAGATAGAGGGTTTTGCACCAGACTCTGTTTGGAAAACTTGCAAAATGTGATGGCCTGAGATATAAGGCTTTTAACATCAGAGCGGTGATCGATCCACTTTTGCGATCGATCGCCGTCTGCGACTTCAGTATGAAACTTTGCAAATCTGACCCCATATGCGTTGTGCTTTCCACAAATAACGTCCGCCTAAATGCACCAAGCATGTAAGAGACGATGCGCCATGTTAAATTTCCGTATTCAGTCCGTTCAATTTCCCCACGATGGAAACGATGCTTTTGGTGCAGAACAACCAAGGTAAAAGTCAATCACTTAAAAGATGGGCATTGTACCTCAGCATTAAAAAGTCAACACAACATGAGTTAATGTCTCAGAAGTATTTCGTGAAAGAGTAGCTAATTAAATCCTTTCTGGAATGCTTTACATCCGTAAACAAAGGAAGTTGTTTGTGCATGAGTTGTTATATTAAAAAAACGGCGCACTAATCTTCAAAAACGGCTAATCGATCGCCAAAAGTGGATTGTCACTGACTTCAGTGTGAAAAGCTCTATTTGGCTACATGATATATGCTTGCTCTAATCGATTAGCGGTTGTTATTAATGCATCACTTGGCGAGATGCAGAAGTTTCCAAGAACCTTAAACTCGTTTCATTACATATTTAACACTTCTTAACGCATAAGGGGTTGGCACTTTCATTAGTGCATAACGGGGGGTCCTAGGGAACCCCACTAATATAACCACTTGCCTAAAGGATGTTAGATGAAATCCACCACATGTTAGAAGGCTTCACAAGGACATAACAATAAGAAATAAAAAACTCCAGAAAGTTGTTCAGTAAAAAAAAGATTAGGGGCAAAACATTGAATTTGAATTTGGCGTCAAAATGTGCGAAAACGACAGTAATTTGTTTCTGCATTTTACGGCATTGCTTAACCTTGACTGTGCTGATTGCTTTAATGGTGACAGAATGAAAATAGATTACATAGAAGCACAACATAAATGTTCATGCCATTTTATATTTTTTAGGGTTACTGTATAAATTACCATAGGTTCCTACAGTCAAACTCGCTTATATGATGTATATAAAATTAATGGGTCCAACGGCCTACTATACTTGCAAGATTTTGTTAATTACGTTATTACTTTTTATGTCCACTAGGTGATGCATTCAACTAAAATCAGCCAATCACAGTAACTCTAATAAGATTTTTCATTTTTTTTTGTCATGGGCACTTACGTAGTGCATAAGGGGGGAGCTCTAGGTACCACCTAGTGAACGCTAAAAAACGACGCGAAGATTTGAATTTTTTTGCACCATGCAAAGCGCAAATAAAAGTTAGCAAACTACAAAAAATAAAACCCAATATATATTGACAGCGTTTTAAATCGCCGGCTGAAAAACTAAAGTTGGTTACCTAGGACCCCCCCTTATGTGTACGTTTAAATTCGTTCCCTCTGTCTGAAGTGCACTTAGTGTCATATTCGAACCCAGCACTACCCGTTCTCTTTACTGGGATCCCGTCTTGGCGAGTGAATCGTTAAATTGCTCCGATTCAGGGCCTATATTTTAGGGAGATCTTAGGCTTATGGCGCTCGACTCATAAAATGGTCTTGTTCCAGCCGCTCGAGGAATTCATTGACCGTATGGTGTTGACGAACCTGGCAAGTTCAGTAGGCTCTTCACAAAAAAGTGATAGAGCATTAACTGAATGGCCTATGCCTCATTCAATCTCTACCCATGGCATGGTTAGCGACGGTTTCTACTGGTGCCTCAGTTTCTTGTGTCATTACCACACATACTACTAGCTAGCATGGCGAGGAAAGCAACGTCGTGCTGATAGGTTATTGGCCCGGCAGTGTGGTCCTTGATAGCACTCTAGGTTCGAGCAAGGAGCTTTGAAGTAGGATGTAAATGTCTGAGACTGAGGGCTCTCCTTACCAGGTTCGCTCGGTAGTCGGCCATCTGGCAGCCAGAGGTTAGGCGATCTGACCCTTAGAACGTAGGCCTAACGTCGGGTCCTTTTTCGACCCGGCGTGCCGCCAAGAAGTCGTACCTCCTAGTGAACACTTAGGCCAGGCTGTCTGACTTTCTACGAAAGCGTTTGCGAGGTATGCAGGGCCTACCGTACGGCTATAAGTCTGCCAGGAACATGCAAACCATTCCTGAGTCTTTAGGCACGGGTCAATGATGTTCGGCTATACCTCCCTACCTTAATAGCTCTATGTATGTTCATCAAGACTCGAGCGAATGGGCTCTCAGACAGGTTGAAACTTCTTGAAAAATCGCTTTATGCGCTGTTGTCGCAGTCAGTTTCTTTGAAAGACTGACTTAGCAGAAACGTCTTTTTTGGTCGCGTTGGTGTCGGGTCTCCGTGTGCGGTAGTACCAACGCCTTTGGCGAGATTTCGTCATTTTCGAGGAACCGTGGCATCATGTTGTGCTTTGTCCGGGGGTCTTGGCGAAAGATGAGTGCCAGTGAGTGAATGTTTCGACCTGCATTCCGCCCAGATTACATTATTTCTTTCGGTGAGTGAAGATTTTGGTGTCCAGTTAGGTAATTGAGTGGTATCTGGAACGAACTAGCACAACAAGGGCGATGTCAGCAACTTTTTGTGCCTCTCAAAAATTAGCCCTGCTACCAAAGGTACACTACCCGGGGGGGCAGGGCGGTTTCCAGGGTTAGGGTCATTAGCGGTACTCAAGGTCAGTTTCAGCTCTAGGGCATTCGCCGATAAAGTGTTCAACTCGAGACTCAAACAGGCCAAAATCACTCTAAAATGAATTCATTGTAAACCTGAGAATCATTTACCCTAATAGTTTTAGAATAGAAAACTATGCATGGAGGATTCTTAAAATCTCGCATTTTTAGGAAAAAATTGACAAGTTAGCACTGTAACTTCTTTTAACTCGTTGCAAGCCTTTTTGTTGTAACACGGTTTACCAAGGGGGTGCTAGGGTGGTTACACACCCTCGAGATTTTTTTAGAAAGACCCGATGCTTAGATTTTGATACAGTGGATAGCTATGGTCATCTTTCTATGATACCAAAATAAGTACAAATGCTAGTATGGAGTCACAATGAGGTCAAGCCGCGAGTCGGCCAAAATTGCATTTTCCATAAAACTAGGCGAAATCCTATTTGGCTAAAAAATTAGAGGAACTATCGGATTTTCATGCGTTTTTTCAGATATCTAAATAAGGCAATGGTAGTTACAGACACAAAGAGTTTAGAGCCATACTGTGCATAATATTTTCAAAAAATCCAAATATCTTGGGGTGGCACCACCCCCTACCCTTCGGACTTTGGGACGGCATACCAACCCCGGTGAAGGTGCTACCTTCACATTTTTCGCTAAAATGACCGGAAAGGATGAGAGAACGATTATCTAGAAGCTTTTTCATTTTTTAGTTTTAGCGCAGGAGCGAAGTTCCTTTGGTAAGACGCGGGTTAACGAAGTCACAGAATACGTAGATAACATTCACCTTTGAAAAACGATAGATGGCCAAGCGGAACCCTTTGGATTTTAATTTCAATCACATTCAGAATTAAGTTGTCGTGCAGGCACAATAAAGGTGGTTTGTGATGGCGAATTGATCCAAAAATTTAAATAAGTTGTTTTCTTTACCAACTGACAAGCGTCCCACAAATATTTTACGGGGTGGTTAAGACAGAGTCAACTGCTGCCGGTTTCTAGTAAAGGCAGGACGGTGGCAGTATGGATACACTCCTTAAAATTAAACTCTCGGGTATTTGATCCAGATTACAGTAAAATTTAGAAATAATTCACTCAGTAGATTAAATTGATTAAAGTGAGAAGGATGTATGGTAACGTATATGGGCCCCAATACCCTAATAAAGGTTTGCGCACGAATAATTATATTTACCAACAATACAACAAATGATGCACTTTGTCGGATATATTTACGAATGATAAAAACAAACCCACGCGTATAAAGTTGAATGTAATTTAGCCATTTTAATTACCCGTTAACCCGTGTTAATAATGTCGTATGGCTAAGTTGTATGCTATGCTAAATAATCCAGTATAGTGTTTTGGGACCTGAAATAGCAATTAAATGCTCATTGAAATCAAACTAGACATGCTTAGTTGGAACTGTCAGTATTAATGGAAAATGGTTAACTTTTAATAAAAACAAAATCATTTTATGTAGAAATGATGAACCAAAAGTGAGATGGATATATGGAAACGTATATCGCGAGAAAGTCTTAATATACACTAGCATTAAATGATTGCGTACCTGGCAGAATGATCCGCATCATATATTTAGTTAAAAAACAAACTTTGAACTTCAAAAAAAAAAAAAACTTATCTGTAAACTCAATACCTTGATTACAAACTAAAATCAATCTAAGGGCGAACTTTTTAATTTTTGAAAATGATTTCAGTGTTCGACTTTGAAATGAATAGTTCATTGACGTTAGGAAAAAATATTGGCCTAACGCCTACTCTTTATTGGAAGAGCAACGTATATGGTTAGGTATATGAACATGTAAGTCAATGCAATAAGCCAGAATGGCATCACTCTAAAACCACCAAAGCTACAGATGCATGCCACAGACAATGGCATTTTACTTGTTTCAACCTATTTATTTTTCACTACTTGGCCAAAAGCCGAGAGTAGGTGCAGGTTTTTCTGAGTATCTGAGGACCTTTCAGATCTTCCAATTCCGGTAGGATGCAACTTTAGTCAGAATATACTGAAATGAATCCATATTTCTCGGCAGGCCTTGGCCATTGTAGGTCAAACCCTGCTAGATTACGTAACCATGAAAGTGATCGTGGCGTCTTGATCCTCCTCGTCGACCTCCAAAAACCTTTGCCCAAGTACCATATCCGAACCTTGCGGCAACAAATTCCCCAAAACAGTACCCCATGGTCCTTATTTGGACTCTCCGGCTGTGTTGGATCATGGATACTTCGGTGGTTTCGGTGATTGTTTATATCGTTTTTCCATCGTACTACACCTTCTTGATCCTTCAATAAGACTATCACAATAAAGCATGATACAGGCCTCAACAAGTATTTCCTTTTGTCACCGGGACTACTAGCATGTACTTCATCGTTGCTGGGATTGGTTGGCATTCCATTGTGGACAATATCCAGAAGCATAGTCATACTCTTTCTGGAAACATTGACGTACGGTAATTTCCTCTCGTGTGTGGATGCCCAGTTAAAAAAGTACACAAGCATCTTTAAATTGTGACTTTTCGGTTTCAGCATTCTAGCTTGCATTTTTTGCGGTACCCCCGATTCGTCACACACCACTCTTACCATGACGCATCAAAAGTCGTTCAACAAGCGTCAACCATAGAGGGTACTGTGATGGCAGAGGGGCACTGAAATATATCGATTGCATCATGGACGATGGATATCAGTTCCAGGTAATGAATGGTTGCCCAGATTTCGGAATCTGCCCGTAAGGACAGGAACAAGTTCGTGATAAGCGCCAAGATGGATTGGTATTGTGCTCTTCCAGCAGACACAAACATAACTCTTGTGCCTGCAAAATGACCCTCGGCGCCGTTTGTAGTAACTACAACAGGAGCAATGTTAAGCTGGTGATTGTTCCAGTAGGCCTTGAATCTCAAGACCTTTTTACATTACCATGTGTTCAGCGAAGCCATTTGCACCAATTGCGTCGGTATGTGGAAGTTTGTTTCTTGAGATCTTGAAATTGCTTGTATGCCTGCGAACTCTCTCACGTGCCACCTAGAAAGACTATAATCACGTTTCATGTATTTCAATAAGTCAGTCGACGTTCTTCACCTTCTGAATCCGCCATCTTTTAATGTCCATGAGTTCCATTTCTGCCAGACATCGTATTTACTTCAGTTTCTTCATTTTGTCGACAGGGTTTGCATTTGATCATGGTAACACTTTTACTCGGCAGTTTCAGGGTGGGGAGATGTCCACTTCATAAACGCCAAAGCGTTGTAGCTTAAAGCCATGTTTTGATGAATGGTACATAAGCACGTACTTCTAGAGAGCACTGATGTCGTGTTCACAGTGCGGCTGAGCTTTGCAAAACTTGAGAAGAAAAGGAAATCGGAATATTCGTATATCAGACCAGATTTTGCTACACCATTACAAGGTAATCAGTCAAGATGCGATTCTGTGTCTTCTGAAGTTCCGGTCTTTGTGGCATCTCGCTTGCAGGCATGCATCGATGGACGTCATCTCTTTCAAAAAGGAAGTAACCTTGGTTTCTGTAGCGATATCTGATCTCTGCCAGCGTGATCGGGGTCCCCGATCTTGATAGTGTGCATCGTCTAATTCCGTGTTTTGGGAGTTCCTGAAACATTGATACTTCGTTATGGATTTCCAGTAATTGTTTTTCTGCGCTTTTTTCTTGACTCCTTGGTTCCTAAGTTAGTCTCTTTCATGCAAACTCCATTTTTTTTAGAATTGCTTTGGACGTCATGCATCTAGACCAAGCCTGTTTATTTTGCGACTGTCTACGTAGTGGGATAGGTCGACGATATTAGCAGCAGCTGAGCTGGGTTCTGTTGCGTTTTTCTAACAAGCCTCTCATACGCTTGGCACTGTTTAAGCGTTTCTGAGATGGACATCTCTTGTTGTAAGTATTATTATCGTGGGGCCTTTTGCTTAGAGCTTTCGATCGCTTTTTTTTTACTTGTCGGGGCCTTTGGGGGAAAGGGCACTGGTTGAGCGCGACGCGATGAATGGTGAACGGAGGACCGTGGCTGAGAGACGGCAATGTACTTGAAAGTATTTACTCTCAAACTAGTGTTGGAGTTTTTGATGCTTTCTTATCTTTATCTGTTCTCGTACTTTTGCAGTAGATTTTATTCTTCCGCCTGTCTTTTTTCAGTGCTGATTGGCTTGTTCACATGCAGGAATCCGACACGATTTTGTCTCTTCGCTCTTTTTTCAAAATGTAGCGTCATTCTCTTCTTTCTTCCTGTACTTTTGTTTCAGACTGTTTTCCCATTCTTTTTTAATGAATCTGGAAAGCGTTAAATAAACGCGCCCATACACGATTAATTTATATTAAAAGCTTTCTACGTACTACTGTATGGGATTGATCAGGCAAAATGAGCTTTGCTCGCCCGATTTTTAGCCCATCATAGCATTTTAAGTCCTTGATTTCATGTTCTGAGCAACACTAATGGAAGGGTCATTTTTTTGCGTCGGGTATTTGGGGGGATTTTAGAGCGAGAGGGGAACCTGAAAATTTCCATCAAGGAGATGGGGAAACCTCAATTTTGTAATGGGAAATTTTCATAAAATGAGGGAAGTGGTGGGGTTGATTTTTTTTTATTTATTTTATTTTTTTTGAAAAAAAAAAGAATGTCCGCATTCGGGCTCCCTGTCATAAATAATGACCTCTCACTAAAACCCTAAAATGGCCGTACCCAAGGAAGAGTTCCAATTCTGATAGTTCCCAACCAATAACGAAACCCAGAAAATTGACACGCGAAATGCAATTACAATTGACCTCATTTACTCTAATGACTCATTTTGCTTGTCGTCCCTTGATGAAAACAGTCACTAAATTCTAACATTTTCTTAGCTTAAGCATTGCTACGACGCAATTGAAGTAATTGTACTATTAATGCGTACTTTTTGTGTTTTATCTCTTGGAATAGAATAACCTGAATAAATGAAATGAAAACAACTTAAAGGAATGAATTACAAACAGTAGACAATGAGCAGCAGCCTGTCTGTTCTGGTCATGGCGCTGAAAGGAATTCCATACAGCTATCCACCCCGCCCCACCCCACCCACACACCTCCCCGCTCTAAAAAATGATATATTGACATGGCCCGACGGCCCCTTGGCAGCGCGAATATCTAGAAAAGCATTGCAACTGAAAGGAATTAAAACGTTTAGCGGCTACGTTACCCAGCTACCAGATACGTTACGGAATGGTTGAGTATAAGGACTAATATATACTGAACCATACACGGCTTATGCAAACAATCATTGCCCTGTTATTCATAATATTACATCAAATTATTTTAACAGTCCTTTTTATTTGTGACCAAAAAATACACAGGTATTCTCAAAGAGACATGTGACAAAGTTACTTACTATACACTACAGGATATGTTCGACTAAAGTCACAAAATGAAGCAATATCTAGAACACCTAAGCGCCCTGCTGGAAAACGTTTCGAAACATTACGCTAGTGCTAAAGAAAACAGCAGGAATTGATTACGCCACGTTAAAGAAACAGCAGGAATTGATGACGTAGTACGCATTGCACACGCATAAATCATTGTAGCATCTGCCTTAACGTATCTGTTGTAACGTATCTGTTCGGCCTTATTCTTAGATCGTGTAATTTGAAAAATATGACAAACTTACCGATTTAATTCCATACATTGGTCAATCATCATCCACACATTAATACGGTATGACAGTCGCCTTCATTATCGCAGCATTTAGCAGAGTGTAATAGAATACCCGTAACGTATCTGTTGCAGCACGAATAGTAAAAACGCAAGAATTCTGTACTTTGATAGAATTGATTTTCGTGTTACTTAAAACACATTATTGCTACCAACACATTATTATATAACCCAAACAGAATCTGCTTCATTAAATAATATAGGAACAATCACCCACTATATGATTTTCCCAAAAATGTTTTTATGCATTGGAAAAATTGTAACGTATCTGTTTGTAATATTGGCGACCAGTGATTTTAAAAAAAGATAGGGAAAAATTATGAACTTAGGTTTCATAATTTGTGTTATTTTGAATTAGGTTACAACAAAAAAGTCATTCAAAAGTACATAACTCTGTGATGTCGTTCAATGGAGAGAGCTGACAATTGTAACATGCCTCTTTACTAGCGAATGGGGAAATACAAGAGACATGTATTTCAGCCGGAGTTTTTAAATCTTTAGTCATGTTATATCTTCTCGCCGACACACAAAAGTATCACTCCCGGTATAACCGTATCCATTAAAGTCAGTTTTATGGTGAACGAGCCTGAATAAGTGTGTGAATGCTGGCGACACAAAACGGCTAAGTTTGAAACACTTGAGCGGAGAAATGGACCATAGTGCTAGAGCTATTGCTTCTCAGACCTTCCATTTTTCATGTTTGTTTAGTTAAATGTTCCATCACCTCTACCTTAGTATTCACTACAGTCTATCTAATCTATTTACAGTTATTAAATGATGGGATAACGTGCCAGGGTTAGGAGGCCAGGGGACTAGTTGCTCGAACCGGGAAAAGAAACAGAAGAGAAACAATTATGAATGCTTAAATGAGGTGTAAGACGACCAGGGAAGAAATAGATCACTGACAACTTCCAATCAAAACCGTTTTCATATCGATTAGGTGGAATGGGAATAGTCGTCGTACACTGCACCCGAATATGGTATGGGTTGGCTGGTTATCAGTGAGAATAGTTGTATAATTGAATTGGGCCGCATATTCAAAAGTGGGTCAGCTATCACCTAAAGTAACGTAATAAGTGAACCATATGCGTATCCTGAAACCCCTTATTTAGTCATCTACAGAATAGGCTGACATTTGGCGGGTCATTTTAAAGGCTAAATATTCAATCTGTCCAGCTATCCTTCTCACATAAGGGTGAATTAAATTAAAAGAATTGACTCCTTTAAAATCAATTATTCAGGGATTTATCTAATATAGTAGAATTTTTAAATTGGCTGCCATTTTGAAAATTACGGCCATTTTAAATCAGTCAGACATCAAAAATGTCCAGAATATCCCTCTAATATATGTGAAGTATTTTGTGAAGGAACCTAACACTTAGCGACTAGTTATTTTATGGAATGCATATATAGCAGCTATTATGGCAATTTTATTTCATGAAGTGCCATATATAGGGCCGATACTTTGAAATTGCTGCCATTTTGCCACCATTTTGAAAATGGCGGCCATTTTGAACATGGCCCACATTCAAAAGTTTCAAGTGTATCCCTCTAAAACATAAGTGAAGTAATTTCATAGCAGGAACTTAGTACTTTGCAGCTATTTAAAGCGACATGAGGAGATTCCAGAAAGAAGCGGCCCACAATTTTTTGTCGAACACCGGTTTTTTGCCTATTTGAATGCTTACCAATGTATTAGATCACACCTGAAGGAATTAGCCTGAATACGCCGTCTTATTAATAAGATGGTTTTATGACTTTTGTCGGCAGACAGAAATCAAAGAATGGTTTCTATGGTGACGATTGCGATAGCAGGCAAGGTTCAACAAGGTTTGCGGTTTCTTTGTACTGTTTGTTCAATAAACCTTCGAAAACGTTTCGGTAGGTGGTATACGACCGATCCAGTGAAAATTGAGGAGAAATTTGTATCCAAAAGATCTCTCCGGTCACTTTAATACATGAATCTGCCTAATATGGCAGCCATTTGAAAATGTGGCATTTTGAAAAGGCGGCCGTTTTGAATTTGCCCCATATCCAGAATTGTTCAACATGTTCAAATGTAACATTCTGTGCCAAATTTCACGCTTTAACAAACAATGCCAATTGTTACACCATTCTGCAGCACTATACATACTATACTTAAGCCAAAAACTGTTCAGATGATAAAAAAATCTAACTTTTTTAACTTAAGTCAGGGGTAAAGGCTGTGTATCACGGCATGGGAGAATGAAACTTCGGAAAAAAACTGAAAACGGAAAAAGACAAACCCTTAAAAAACGTGTTGAAATCCAACAAAAACACCCGAAATCGGCTGAAAATAAGTGAACACGTGTATTCGGGCAAAACCAAAAATCAGTTTTAAGCTGAATATTCTAATTGCCTGTTTAAGATTGAGCCATTGTGTTGTCTTCCAGAGCCTGTTGGTGGTTAGAATTTATATAATCCAAAACTGTTAGTACTATTGCACAACACGGCAAAAGCTACTTCCGTATTGAATACTTTCATAAAGGCTGCCTCATGTAGCTTATTTGTAGCTTATGAAGACAAAATGCCTATCTAGGCATCACTACAGGCCCCCATACTTAACCTTAAGTGCCCAAGGGGGGGGGGGGGGTTCCATGTTACCCAACATTTGTTTTTTTGCGATTTCTCGGGTTACGCAATCAAATTTTTCAAGGAGATTGTTGCTATTTGTCTGATTGATGAATACGCTTCTCCTGATACAAAAAATAAAATAAATCCGCCCCGGCTTCATAGAATATAGGTTGGGGTCCCTAGGAACCCCCCCTTGGGCACTAATGGAAGTGAACAAATCAAGATATTTACAATTAAAAATAAAGTAATTAAATCTTGGGATTTATTTGCTTAGATAATTACTTACTTGACTACTTTGGACTATCTCACTGAGCCATCGTGTGCGCATAAGGCGGAAGAGACAGATCGCCACAGTTGACGTTGTGGGGTTGCTCCTGGTAGGTCTTTCAGGGAGAAAACCTATAGCTTGTTGCATCATCAGAAATGGAGTGTCCTAGGGTACGTCTTGGCCTTCCCCTTTTCCTTCGGCCTTGTGTGGCGTCCAGTCAGAGCTGTCTAGGGAGGCGTGTTGTTGGCATGCGTAGTACGTGACCCAGATAGTTCCATCTCCTCTGTCTAGCTATCTCAGATGGTTTGGGAGTTGAACCATTTTCTGAAGTTGGAGTTGGATATCCTGTCTTGCCATTTGATGTTTAAAATGCGCCTACAACCGATTTGGGAAAACTGTCAGTCGTTGTGAGGTATTCGGTTGGACTTCCACTGCTTCAGCCCCATACAGCATGACTGGCAAGGCACATTGCTCTGCGAAATTGGACTTTTGTTTTTTGGCAATTACAGTAGATGCCAGATTGTGTTCAAATT
>JAMKCH010019662.1:0-21180 GCA_023653785.1 Ophioderma brevispina
GACCGACAGACAGGACAGACAGACGACAGAGGACGGACAGACAGACAGACAGACGACAGAAAAGTGATTACTAAGTCTCTGCCGAACAAAAGTTCAGGCGAGACAAAAAAACCTGAAAGTACAAAACCTTCAAATGAAACCAAGTATGGTCAATTTACAAAAATTGCATGCTTTCTCTAAGGACTACACAAATAGTCAATGTCCAATCAAGAGAACTCCAAAGTCTGTGAACTAGAGAGTGCAAATTGAAGTTATAACTATCAGCTAGCCCAGAATAAAAACCCCAGAGTACTACCAACCTTGGAGTCAGAGATTAATTTACAATCAACTGAGCTGAGTTTACCAGCTGAGTGGACAAGGCCTTTCAGTTCGAGGTCACCCTATAACAACAGGCCCATAGGAACAGCACAAATCCTTGCCTGAGATGTCAGTGGCCTGAATGTTATGACTGCGATCCACCATAGAAAATGCAGGACTGCCAGGCTGATGACTCTCAAAATTGCTTTTAAGCATCCTTAAAACGGCCATCTCCAAAACAGCCAAAAGACACCGATTTCGGGAGATCGATCGGAAATTGTGGATCAGATCCATCCCTCCCCACTACCAAAATTTCATCAACTACGATAAGAAATGTAAGCCCTGATAAAAAAACACAACAACATCAAGTCCCCCGTCAGTCATAACTATAACCCTAGCGTGGCTAGCACGCGAGGGTTTTAAAAACTTAAAGTCATATTTGCACTGAAAAAAAAACTGACAAAAAAAAACTAGAATTTCGCGGTTCTCGGCTTTCGCTATGTTCAAAGAATATAAGCTGTGGCCGCCCCAGACCTTTGACCTGCAAATTAACCTTTGATCTCTCAACCTGATTTTTTGTGGGGAGGGATCGCCATTGTGCATCTATGACAAAAGTTTGGTTCAATGAACTCAAGTTTTCAATTGAGATCAATTTACATTTAAGCCCATTTTTCAACTTGACCTCACAGGACCTTTGACCTTTCAACAGGACCTTTGACCTCATTCAACATATGAGGGATCCCATTGTGCACCTTACAGAAGTTTGCGTTCCAATTGAAGTTAAACTTTTCAATTGAGGTAAATTTTAAAAAAAACACTTAACAATTTGTACACACACATACACACACACATCCACACATCCAAAATTACACAACGCACAACGGATGCTAAGTGGTCCTGCCAGCTATAGCTGGCCGGCCCCAACAAACACGCAGTGACTCACAAATATGAAATCTCCATTCAATTACGGTGTTACATTTCCATTTTGTCCTTATTAGGTTGCTTTCAGTCTTGGTTACTTCTCGGGGACACCAAAATACACTTTACTTGGAATATAAATTTTTAGCATAATGGTGATATCATAATCAGACCAGTTTAAATGCTCAAGTTGGATGACTTCTTAATGAATAGTGAAAACTAGATCATTTGGGTGGATGCTGACTTAGCTATATGCAGTTTTTTTAAAATTGTTGTACTTGTTACCTCACACATTCCCAAATGGTCCCTATTTGAATAGAAAGGGTATAATTATCTATTTTTTAAGTTGAATTATGCAGGGTAAATGACTACTAACCTAAAAATTATATATAAGTGCAGTTTGAGAAACATGGACCCCAAATTTACAGTTATTTTGGAGCCAAAATGTAAGAGGGTAACGGTGTTACATGCGTGACATTTTGGTGTCACATGTTACATCAGAGATTTCTTTATTCTTGCCACTTAAATAATTTAATTTTTGTATTTAGTGGATGAGCCAGACCATCTGAGTAGCCTTATTGGTACCACCTGGGGGGGGGGGGGGGGGCAAAGAGGCATTTCATTCCCAGGGGGCTACTTCATACTATGACATACACCAAAAGGTATGATGGCCATTGTGTAGGGGAAAGTAGGGTAGGGGTAAACAATATGAGGGGGGACCATTTCCACTGAAATTGTAGCGTTTTTTTAGATTTGACCCCTGTAGAAGCTAAATTTAACCTTTGACCTACAATAACGGTTTTCAGCTTATAACTCCATAAGGTAAGTCAGAGATAGCACAAAACTATACATTTTTTTCATTTCTTTTTTTTGCGATAATACGAACATTTTGGTAGCAATTCAAAACATTGAACACTTTCAATTTTTACCCTGGATAATCTTTGCGAGCCCCTAGATAGCTTTAAGCTACACCTACAGACGCCATCATACATTTTTGTGTATGTCATAGTATGAGGTAGCCCTGGTAGAAATGCCTCTCCCACAGTCACCACACTTTCCCCCCCCCCCCAGGTCGGTACCGACCAACATGCCTGGCTCACCCACTAAGTAATGCCTATACATGAACATAGATAATTTTTTTTTTTTTTATTTTTAACAATATAAGTGCATTAAACAGTGTCAACATCCTCCACTACTTAAAACTAAAAAAAGTGTGTATTTTATTTGGTTCTGACACGGTTACTTTGGACATATCAGTATCGGGCCATAATTCATACTCATATAATTGCTGCTTTTAGTTTTAAAATCTGTGTATGGTTAGGCATTCCTAAGATCTGAAAATGTAACTTGTCACCAGAGATACAGAGAGAAAGGAGAGCTTATATATAGAAACATCATGTCACACATTGGGCCCCTTAATTTATGGACAGACCCCGAGAGAGATGGAAAACAATTTGAGACTCCTTTACCATCAGCCTCAAGCTTCGATATACCAAGTATATGAACTTAGCTAGAGGTAATTCACATAATGAAACAAATTTACGCTATTGATGATTTAACTGAATCAATCTTGATACAAATCAAAAGTAATATTGGAATGACTTGGACAAGTTAACAAAGCCATACATATTGTAGCTTTAATTAACCCTTCTATTCTAATAATTACGTCTTGTTGAAGCCATTTTTTTTCCTCAACATGTTCAAAAAAAAGTGAAAACAGACATTTGAAGGTCCTGCTCAATTAAGGATGTGTTTATGTATATTGCCACTCTTACTTACTTTCTTAAGACACTAAGGTGCAAGCAAAACCACCCTAAAAAACCTGTTGTAAAATTATCCATGGCCTTATATGAATTGGACTGGGCAGTATGCAGGTTTTAAGTATTCCATTGTCTGAGATGAACACACACACAAGGACTAAATGCAGGATTTATTTAGGTGGCGCTGGACCTAAAAAAAGTTAACTTTTTTTGTAAAAGTGTACCTAACCCCCTAAAAATGACTTTTTTGTTTACTTTTAGAACATTTATTCACCAAAAGGTGTACTTTGTCAATTTTCTCTAAATTTGAGACTTTCAACAAAAAAAAGCTAAAGCGGACTTTTTGCCCATTTTTGTGGAATTTGAGTGTGTGACCAAAAAGAACCAGTGTCACTGGTCATAGGAAAAATTCTTTAATGACTGAAGTTTGAGTCATGATAACTACAGCATTTGATTTTAGTGAAAGCTCCTCGCTTTAAAAAAATTCCTTTGGAATGCAATATTTTATCAGTTTATAAGGCTAGCTGCTGGACCTGTACATGCTTTAGTTAGTTATACCAAAGTTTTAAATCCGGTTTTGTCCCCGTTAACGAGGGTGGCCGGATACACCTCACTCAGCAATACTGCTTTCAACTTAAAAATAAAAACTTATGATTTAGGCCTGAAGTTTGACTTGCATTCATGGTTAAAAAAAGCCATGCTATGTCTTTCAAAGAAAATAAGCAAAGAGTTATGTAGAAATTCTTTGCTCCACCCTTTCAACTTTGACCATTTTTTTCAGTTTTCTATTTTTCTTTGTGACAACAAAAACAAAAACTTGGGCTCATCACATTGGCAAAAGTGTCTTCACATACTTAACATGCATAAGTGTGTGGGTTTGAGTGACAAACTTTTCTTGCCTTATATACAATGTAAAACAAACTTGACCAAAACGACTTTTTTTCATACCAAAAACTGTCAACTTATATCCCAAAAATATGGAGCCCTAGCCAACAATATTACAGTAACTTGACCAAACTATTTCACTGGCTTCACCCCTATTCACTTGAACCTGGTTACAAGATGCCAAACTCATAATGATTACTTAATAATCACTCTATGACCAATAATTATTGTATTAGGTAAAAAAAAAACCACTTATTGATTGTTCAGAAAGAATGTGATATTGTTTAATAATGTTTCTCTAACAAACACATTTTGCATTATCAGCAAATATTTTAAGTGATGGCAATTTAGGATATGACTTACTGTAAAAGTTAAACATTCTTCATATCAAGGCTAGCAATGGATACTCTAACTGATAAAAACTTTTGGAACAAACATTTGGAACTTCATTCAAAACCTTGTTTCAAAAATACATTGGTCCTTGAACCGCATGTGTCCCCTCCCGTCGCGGTTTGTAAATGATAGGCCTATATGATCTATGACCTTGATATGTGACCTTTGACCTTAATATGTGACCTTTGACCTTAATATGTGACCTTTGACCTCATAAACAAAAATGTGCATGTAATCTCCATAAACCAAGTTTGGTTCCAATTGAACATCAACTTTTCAATTGAAGTCAATTTTACATTTTCAGTCTATCTTACAACTTGACCTCACATGAACTTTGACCTTGGCATGTGACTTTTGACCTCATCAACAAATGAGAGATACAACGTTGCACCTATGACTCAAGTTAGGTTCCAATTGAACTTAACTTTTCAATTGAGGCCAATTACACATTTTCAGCCTATCTTAAAACTTGACCTCACATGACCTTTGACCGTGGTGTGTGACCTTTGACCTTGGTGTGTGACCTTTGACCTTGGTGTGTGACCTTTGACCTTGGTGTGTGACCTTTGACCTTGGTGTGACCTTTGACCTTGGTATGTGACCATTGACTTTGGTATGTAATGAGACTATTGACCTTGGTATGTGACCCTTAACCTCATCACCATATAAGGATTCCACATTGGATCTATGACTCAAGTTTGGTTTAAATCCATTGAAGTATGTGGATATTACAGGAAAATGTTAATCCTTTTCACATCAACAGACAACAACAGACAACAGTCAGTGACAGTGGACAAAGTGATCCCTGTGTCTTCCTGCCTTAAGGCACATGACACAACAAAACCTAAATTGTTTTACTGTCAACTGGTTATCAAGGGTTTACTGCAAGAAAGCCCCATCTGCAATAGCTGCCATTTGTCAGTTGTGTTCTTATTAAGTGTTATTTATACCTGCCAAATCTAACACCTGGCAGCTATAACAGATGGGGCTTTTTGCCCTAAATCCTCAATATGATTCAGAATAAGGCCAAAGACCCATGAGGTTTTATGGTTGAAATCTCTATGAATCAGTGTTATCAAAAGAAGATAATCTGTTTTGAAGAGCAAATGAAGTTCACATAAACATGACCCAAGAAACTTAAACCATGGCTTGCATTGTAAGGTTGACCTCTAGGGATTGAAATAAGATTTGTCTGCAGTTTTAAGATTGTGCATTTGCATTGATGCCATCTTTATTTTAGGTAAATTATATTTATAGGCAAATACTTTGCCGTTTTACCATTTCATGATGAGCTGGAATTAATGTTTTGCAAGATAAATTGTGTTGGCATTTATTTTAACAGTATAAATGTTTCAATGTATCCTCAAATTGACAAAATTTAAGTATGATCGAATTTAAAAACAAAAAGGTAATTCTATCCTGCTGTATTTGAATATGTTGTCATGGGAATTTTGTTGACAAACAAACTATGGTAACTAAGGCAACTGATTGACAGGAGTAAAAAATGCCAGTTCCTCCCATGAGATTGCCGGTTTGTAATTTCATGCATTTCCTGCGTCTCATTCCTGTCAGTTTTCTTTGGCACTTGCAACATGTGCAGCCAACAAAAATGTTATTCATAAACGATTCATCATCAATATAATGACACCAACTATTAAAAAAGTCATAATTGGGTGCAGTAGTTTTTACTACAACATTTAATCTTACATGGGAGTGTTACCACCCGGGATAGATTTCTATAACAGAAAAGTAACTGTTAATTGATTAGACTGATCTACAATGTCGAGATGTATGCAGGGCTGTCATAAGAGGGGTATATATTCAAGGTATCCACAATGCAGTCTGATAGACTGACCTTACAATGGCGATGTACTCCATTGTCATACAGGAGGTATTCAAGGTATCCCACAAAGCCCAGTATGATTCCGACATGACCTACAATGTCAGATGTACTCTGTTGTCATAAAGAGAGAACGGTATTCAAGTATCCCACATGCTAGTCTGATTAGACAGGACCTACAATGTCGATGACTCTGTTTGTGTAATAAAGGAATTAAAGGGATCCCACCAATGCAGTGGATTAGACCTGACTCAATGTAGAATACATAATCTGTTGTTCATACAGAGGAGGTATTCAAGGTATCCCACAATGCAGTCTGATTAGACATGACCTACAATGTCAGATGTACTCCATTGTCATACAGGAGGTATTCAAGGTATACAATGCAGTCTGATTAGACATGACCTACAATGTCAGATGTACTCTATGTTGTCATACAGAGGTATTTTACATATCCCACAATGCAGTCTGATTAGCAAACTACACCATGTGAATCAATGTCATTCCAAAGAGCACCTATTGACAACACTGACATGACTTTACAATCATGTCACATACATAAAACGAGGGTACTTTGGCCCTTGGAAGGGTAACTTTGGCCCACCCAAAAAAAAGATTTGTCATCAATTTTGAGAAAAGTTTGAACTTGACAATTTCTGGGGTAATTCACACAACCATTATACCCTGCTATATAATTCGTATGCTGGTAGCATAATTTTTTTTTTTTTTTTTTTTTTTTATAAAATAAAAAGTTTTTTTTTTTTTTTTTTTTTTTTTTTTTTACTTTTTATCTTTCCTTAGCTATACCCGTAAATTGTGTAAATCAGTATTCCAATTTTTCAAATTGGGCAATGAATTTCGGCAAGCCTGATAGTTCTATTCTTCTTTACTGGGAAACATCCATTTCACAATGACTGGACAGAAATTTTTTGTTGTTCTAGCTCCGCCGTTAAATTACAATTGGAATTCTGATTCTAATTACAAATTGCTTCTTTAATGACAAATATGCACTTTTGAGCACTGCCATTCACAGGTATATAGTTTTATTATTAGACTATTACCACACAACTGTAACAAATCCTCAATGTTGAAAAGTGGGGTACACTCTTCAAAAATGGCTATTATTGTCTTTAAGCCATCAGTCCATAACTGGAAACAAAATTACGCTTGTATAATTATGCGATTCGTCGCCAGTTTTGATCCCTGGGCACTCCCTAAAGGCAATGATGATCTACACAGGCAAATAGGTAAAACACCAATATTTACTTTTGAGTTAATATTATAATACAACCACCATTTCAAAGAAACTCAACACACATTAAAATGTGATTAAGCAGCTGCCATCCTAAAACACATCAGTAATCACAACAACGGAAAAGGAAGAGTTGCTCAACTTGTTTTAACAAACACTCATGTATAACCCAATTTCAGATCATCTTTTTAATCCCGCTGCCTGGCCCCCACTTTGTGGAATAGCATTGGGCCTGCTCACATTCAAAATGCCAAGAATGTTGCCACTTTCAGCGTCTTTCTGAAGAACAATATTTATTTTAGTATTGATATGTGATTTTAACTGTATATTGTATTGTAAGTTCAGCTTCTGATAAGCCTCCTGTTTTTTTAATTATGTAGGCCGTGTGCTTGATGTAATTTTTAGTACTATTTGTAATCTAAGATCCAGTCTGCTCTGATTTTAAACTTTGGTGAAGCGCCTAGAGGCTTGCTGGTGTTGGGCGCTATATTAATTGCATGTTGTTGTTGTTGTTGTTGTAAAGGTGCAATGTTTGTTAACAATCTCTACCTGCCAATAACTGTGTTTTAATAGACTAGCCCAGGCCAACTATGCACTAAGGCTAACCCCTAACAAAATCATGCATGCTTTGGCTCATCATCATCATAATGAAACAGATTTCACTCAATTCTAACAATAAATGAATTTTTGATTGGTCCCCAGTTTGACAGCATCCCTATATACTTGATACAGGAAGTACAGGCAGAGGCTATGCAACATGGGATTGGTAAGATCCTCCTCTGTATGGATAATGAACAGCTGTTATTAAATTAGAGCTAAAGGAAATGCTGGCCCTACACCTGTTTAATTGAATAGCAACCAATACACAGCTGATATGCATGGCCTTATTCGAGGGTTTACCTCGCTAGAAGGCCTCATCTAACAATAGCTGTCCATGTCATTTGTGTTCTTATACCGTGTTATACCGACTGCCAATCTAACAAATGGCAGCATTGCAGATGGGGGGCTTTTTGCCCTAAACCCTTGATATGTTGGTTTCAGTGCGAAATGAGAGAAGGGCACAAGGTTGTTTGATGAAGGAAATGGAATCATATGTGAATATGCAAATGTGTTCTCGGTGGATTGATGTACATCCAAAAAGTTGCGTTGTCTAACAACTTCCTCATGTGAAATCAAAAACATTTTGATTTTCAAGGCAAGATTCAAGAGACTTTCAGGTAACATATGTGTGTTGAATTGGACCCACAGATATCAAACACTATGTATACCATTAATATCTGGAATAACAACAACACAATTTTAACTGAAAATTTATTTTATAAATATTACTTCAATGGACTAATAACGGTCGAAGAAGTATTTTGCAGATATTATATATCCAAGCCCAAGCTTACATCAAAATTTCAAAACAAGTTTTCTTTAGCTGAATTAATCTTACCTCTTTACAGCCTTGGTTATCAATGAGTTGGTAATTACTAGCATGCAGTGGCTGGCCTGCATTGACTGGATTTAGCACAACTTTATCCCCTACCACAACCTGCGATCAAAAAGTGACATCAAACAAAATGTTAACATTTAGGAAATTCATTTCTTGATAACAGAGTTTTCCTCCTCAATCACAAGATGCTGCTTCTTTCTGGTGTCTTCAGGGCATGTTGGGGTTCTAGGCTTGTAGCCAAATCAGGATTTTAAACTTGAGGTGGCATTATGTTATCCAACAACAGGTGCTCAACACAGATAAGTCAGCATTTGTGCACTGTAACGGGAGAGTTTGATGGAAATGGTTTTAGACATTTGCAAGTTTAGAATTGTCTTTAACTGACAAGACCTGTGATATTGACATGTTGTTTTAATCATGAGTTGAAATGAAGATTGATAGTATTGAATAAATTAATAACAGTCTTAGCTCCCATGATGTCACTCCTCTAAGCTCTCTATCATAACATGTAGGTGGTGAGCCAATGCTAACCATGAAACAAGATCTTACTACAGTATGCTCAAATACCAAAACAGGATGATGTACATTGATGAATAGTAAAAATATTAAAGGGGGGATGGCCCGATTTAAGGATATGAAGTTTTCTTCTTGATAGATTGACCTTCACTCCAAAACCCCATCTGTAAAGTTTCGCGCCGATATTTCAATCCGTTTTGATGTGAGAGCTAAAAACGTGATTTTGTAAGTCCCATAGAGTACTGTGTAAAATTAATATTGGTCGACCAAAATGGAGCACATTTTTGCTCATAACTTCCAAGCCAAATATCCTTTAGCTCTAAGATTTCACAGGGTAAATGGGAAAAATAGTAGCTTTCTTCTGATACCTAAATGTTGACCACTTCCGGTAAAATCTGGGGCTTCTGGGGACGTGGCTATTAGTGATCGGGCCATGGACCTTTAATGCTAAAAAGCAATAATCCTCCCTCCCTCCATATCTCTTCATTCCTCTCTCTCCCCTCTCACTTGCTCTCCCACACTTTCATAATGTCAGTTTCACATATTTGGCTTGTTTTTTATTCTCCCAGGTTGGTGTCCTTAACCCCCTGAGGTCTACCGGCTGATTTGATTGGTTATACATGGTTTATATGACATATTTAGCCAATCAAAGACATGTAAGAAAATCTTTTAAAAAGATTTGTATAATTATATAAAAGGGCTATTTTGATTGGTTACTCAGAGGTTATAATCATGCTGTATCATATAATGAGCCAATAGACGATTTGCACGATGCCCATAATATATCTCGTTTTGTGCCCATTTCCATCCGGGAACTTGTACCAGCCCCAAGTCAGCTAAAAACATATGGTTAAGAGCGTAATACTAGAAAACTTAACCTATCTGTGACGCGAGCGAACAAAATTTTTTGTAAACATGAACTCTAGCTGGTACAAGTTCCCGGATGGAAATGGACACGATACAAGATGCATTATGGGGATTGTGCAAATCGTCTATCAGAGGCCGGGGTCACACGAGAAAATTGTCGTAATAACTCGATTGTGACAGGATTGTAATAAGTCAACGACGACTGTGGTCACACGTATTATTTATTGTAATCGTGTCGCATTAATTTTTTGGCATACCAAAATGTCGTATGGTGTCAATCATTTCACGTTGCGACGGCAACTGTCGAGGTTCATCGGGTCATAGTCAATGATAGTTGTTTTGGCGGCAATTCCATTGGCAAAAACATTAACGCGATTGTTAAATAAAGCCTAGCACACGCTCCTCTTTTACCAACTTACAGGTTCAATTTCGAGATGCAAACGTGAAAGGTACTACTTGATCAATTCTTTTTCCTTTTTTCTTCATGAATTTATATATTCCATCCCTGATTCCATTCAGAAATCGGTTCTTTCAACGTGTTAATTCGTAGGACAACATCTGAGAATGTTTACCGTAATTTTCGGAATATAAGCCGCGGCTTATACGTTGTTTTCAAAGGCTTCAAAGGATGCCGCGGCTTATAAACCGAAGCGGCTTATACGTTGATGTTGTAAGTTTAAATTAAACACAAGTGAGTGACTTGAAAGCAACTATAAAAATTAAACCCACCGACAATCTGAAGTGTCCTCAATTTACCAACCGCGCGGCGTATACGTTGTTTTCACAGCTTAAAAGGATGCCGCGGCTTATAAACCGAATCGGCTAGACCTGGTGATGTTGCAAGTTTAAATTAAACCAAGGGAGTGACTTGAAAGCAACTATACAAATTAAACCACGACAATCTGAAGTGTCCTCATTTACAAACTTGGCATGTTGGTAGTGTAACCTCCTTGTTGTGTTATTGCCCTTGAATAATGATCAATATGATAATTTCAGTTGATCTCTAAGTATATACATAAAGCCGCATTGAAGCGGATCGTCTGTATACAATGACTAGACATGAATCACTAATTTTTGTTTTTTTTTTTAAATATAACTTGTTTAACAATAACATGTAATTACTCGCAACATCGACCAGCGGGGAACCAGCCTCGATCGTCCAGACAGACAATACCTTGTGAATTACTCGCAACATCGACCGCGGGGAACCAGCCAAGATCGAAAACAAGACCCTTCTGTTTCTGGCCATCATGGAAATTTCCCCGTGTATTTTAAACAACTAAAAAACTTCGCAATAGGTTATTTCTGCAGCTTTTTAAAAAAAAAAATCCAGCCCTGTTTTTAAGTTTGTGTTTTAGTGATAAATGAATATACCTTTATGAGAGTTTTTGATTAAATGAAATATTCATATTCCATTTGTATCTTTTTTTTTTTAAAAACACTCTGATACAAGATTCAAGTATTAGTTTTAACTGCAATAAAGGTCAGTGACCTCCTGCATGCCTCTTAGATCCTGTCATATCGCCTAGGTGTAAGCAACGTCGGGCCTCGTTCCCTCGGTCTTGGATGTAGACCAAAGGGCAAAGATAGGGACGAACTATTTTTAAGTTGCGACTAATGTCTCGGTCTTTTAGTGACATGTCCTTTGTTTTTCCTCTCTTACTATTATTACTAGCCACACCCTGGCCGTTAATTTTTGAACTAAAGAGCAATTTTTACATTTTCACTTCTTTTTCTCTGTACTTGAACATTATAGTCAAGGGACTCACCCACCAAGACCGTTGTTTAGACTTTCTTTCATTTTGTTTTCATTTTTTTCAAAATAGAAAAACGTTACAAATAGAAACTGAAGCTATTATAAAAAGACTGATATTTTTTATTAGATTTTAGGTGTTTTTATTTTTTGGTTTGGTACTTAATATTTCAATTTGCGATTGTAAAATAATCATTTTAATATATGTTGCTAGAAGCTAACTGATTAAAAAATGGAAACTGAACTCTATTATAAAAAGACTGATTTAAAAAAATTATAGTTAAGATGTTTTTATTCATAATTAAAAAAAAATCGGTACTTAATAGTTAATGTGCAAATTTGAAATAGCTAATCATTTTAATATATACCTATAATAAAACCACAAGACACACGGAAGTGAAATATGAAGAAATAGGAAAAAGAACAGAAGTTTCTTTATGGGGTTGGACAAATTGACTTGTACTCTTTTTCATGGGGGGAGGGGACTGGGAATTGACTCTTGCTTTTTTTGTATGTGACACACTCATATCTTCTTATAGAGAGAATGGTAGTCCCGTCAAAGTCTTCATCTTCCGCGGTCACTGTGAAATAGGCCCCACCTCCTCATCAAGGGCTGTATCGGCAGTGTCTGGTATGTCCCGTCCTCTGGTCCCCTCTTCACCTGCCGATAAACAATATCGTCTCTCTTATAAAGGATAAATGTATATAAAACATAAATGGTAGAGATAACAAAGTAACAACAAAAAGTTATACAAAAGATTTGCGAATTATTGAAGTAAACTTAATATATGATGATGCTAATAATGGTTATTGTCGGAGTGGATTCCCGTATCCAGTATGTAGTCCCCTTGGACGTGTTTTAGTTTCTGTGGTAGAATCCAACATGCCCCGTCTTCCTTGGTAGTAAGCGCTTTCCGCAGGCGTAGCTTCCCTGGAAGGATAGCGACTATTTACTAGTCAAAAGGGTGGACCGACAAACCAAAATTAGTCTCTTCTTAATAAGGAATAAATGTTATATAAAACATAAATGATGTAGAGATAAAAAAGTAAACAACAATGAAGTTAATACAAAACCGATTTGGAAATTTAGTGATGGAAACTTAGATATGAATGATCTGATAAATGGTATTGTCGTAAGTGTTTTCCGTATCCAGAGCGTATTCCCTTCGGGACGTTCTAGTTTCCGTGGTACGAATCCAACAGCTCCCGTCTTCCTTTAAGTAAACGCTTTCCCGCAGCTAGCTTCCATGGATAGAGTGATAGTCAAGGGCGCCGACACACCAATATTAGTCTCTTCTGCATATTTATTATGACCACTATCGACGGCTGTACAAAAATATAGCCACTGCATTTGAAAACAGACCTAAAAAAATACGTAACGAAGAGTTTTGAAAATGGAAATATTTCGGCCGTATTCTTGACTTTGCTTCCATGGATTTTCATGTTCATTGAAATATATTTTAAAAAATTTTTATAAAATATAAAAATAGTCGCATGTGGCGACATATATTGAACTGTGGAAATATGCTTTAAACATGAATACTACGTTGGGTTTCTCAGTACACGTTATACAAGATCCCTAAGTCGGCCGTCCCGGCTGGTGCGGCTTTCTGGCGGTGCGGCTTCATACGTTCATCTGGATCTTAATACGGCGATTTTTAGGCCCTGCGGCTTATACGCCGCGCGGCTTACATTCCGAAAATTACGGTACTTCTGGTTTGATGTTCATGCCACCGCGGTGTCAATATCAGCCTCAGTCGCGCATATTTAAGAGCGCTGATCAAAATTAAAATTATACATTCAAGTCCAGATTTGTTTAAATAGACAAATTTAGAACTATTACAGCATGTGATTAGGTAAATCTTTATTCTAATTAATTACCATATTTTGGCTTATTTAAGTAATTTCTGGGCGAACTGTTGGGAACAAGGATGTGACCCATGGCAAGTTCACATCAGGTATCTGGAATAAATAATGAGACTATGGAAAATACTGGTGAAAAATAACTATCAATGTCTACAGATACCGAGTTTCTTTATTCCCCGAGTTTATGCTATTAGAGAAATGACAAATTTTACACGAATTTTACACCTTGCCAGGCAGTGTGGTACAGTATTTTTTCGGTAAATTAATTATGAAAACATTTTCCGACTCGATTCAATTGAAAGAGATGTAAGGAATCTTCTCTAATTCAATTCGTGCCAGGGACCAAGTGATGCGTTGCTTTGTCCGGTAGCAATTTCCGGAGGGAGCTGGACGAAGGGAAGGTTGCCGTCATGGTTGATGGATTGTTTCGTATACAACGACGACATTGGGGTCACACATGTTTTTCGCGAATTTTAATTACAATAATGCGACCCAACGAGTGATAAATTTTCGTCGTTGACCGATTACGCACGCTGTCAATACGCGGGGGGGGGGGGGGGAGCGGTGGACGAAATGTTGCTGTCACACGTACAAAATATTGTAGTAATCTACACTCAATTTGCATGTCCCGTAATGCGTGTGACCCCGGCCAGAGATACTGTAAGGAAAGTGTTAGACCTCATGGTTTTTACCACCTGAGGTCCTAACACATTTCATGTACAATTTCATGATAAAACCTCTAACACCAATCAAACCTACCACCTACAATCTGTCGCGACTTTTAAATAACCAATCAATTAGTTTGGTATTGCCCACTAATAGTGACACATTATTATGCAATAAACACTCATGATTGTAAACCTATCATTTCCCTCAGTATAGCCAAAACACATGAATCAGTAGGCCCTATGTCCTTATTTTTTGGGGTGAAATATTGTAATTTTACCCCATTCTACATACACTGTGCCTCATGGAATCAGTTTTTGCTGACAAACTTTATGTCATCATTCTGATGCAATATACATAGTCCAATAATTTTTTTGATTTGACCCCACACACCTTGCAACAGAAACAATTTTGTGTTAATAGACGTGAAATAGTTCAAAAATAATATATTAACAGTCTACCAAAATCCCCTAGTGTAACAGGTAGAATAAGGGGGCAACGTTTGTACAGGGGTAAAAAATAGAATTGTTCGAATTGATTTAACAGTGCATGTTTCCGATCGTCTTTCTGGACCCCCCCCCCCCCCGATTTACCCGAAGTAGTATCAATTTTTTGATATCAATAAAAGGCCGTATTTTTCTCCTGAAATTTCGTCCTGAAATTTGAGCCCTCAATCCATTTCATTTCCCAAGATATAAACAAAACCGCCGTTTTAGTGGTTAACCATCATATTAGCACCGTATATTGAATAAGGTGTTGCACTATGCATTATCGCGCATTATCAAAACCGCCATCTTATTTCCGATCTGTACTTGATGGGGTGTATGTGCAAGTGCCAGGCTCCATATCAAGTAAACACACTACACCTAAATCGAACAAGCCCCTTTAAATGATGTACCCAATTTTATTGGCTACTCTAGGTTTAAAAAAAAGGGGTAATAGTTTATGCCCTATCTACGCGTTATAGTTTTTTAGTACAAGGGCTCATAACATTTTCAAGGTCATCCGGGGTAATTCTAGTATGGTCCAATTTTGATCGGAGCTGGTTGTAACTGTTAAATGTTGTCCCACTAGCTAAGTAAATGGTAAGGGTTATGATTCTTTGTTTGAACTTTCTATATAAGAATTACAGAGCTATGGCTAGTGACCTCCCCATAATCCCTGTAGCCCCCAGTCACGTTTTGCGTTCCAATTATGCAACTATATTATAGATGGTGCAACCAGTATATTTTTCGTGGTCGTACCATTAACGAACATTTGACACAATTTTTCATAACGAACTGATATATCTGAAAATTACCCCCATCGTGACCTTTGACACCTATTTTGACTCTAACTATTGATCTACAACCTGCAGATCTGGCAACTCTCTTTTTTTAATCCTGGATAATGTAACGAACACTTGGCATAACTTTTCGACGCGTTTGGTACCTTTTTCATATTTTGACCCCTGTATAAACCTTACCCCCGTAAAATATATGTTCCACTCCTTTGATTTTAGTAGACTTTTGATGTTTTGTTTCTAAAGTATTCTCATACATTCTGATGGAATGATTCTGTTGCAATTATTTAGTGTTGGGTTAAAGGCCGACTCATTTCTATTGTGACTGGCCTAACCTGGTATCATAGACAGCGGCGGATCATAGCTTATCCATTTGGTACAAAATCAGTGTCTGTGATATTCTGTGTTGTGCTAGGCATTTGGTACTTCTCCTCCTGAAGAGGCGTGCTTTCCACTCCTTATCCATCACTTTGGGATCACACCTGTACCTTGCCTATATCCCGTGGATGTTTGTTTTTTTGCATGAAAAAGGAGCATAAAATATCATGACAATTACATTAAATCTTTGCTACCAGGCAAAAAACTAAAACATTGGGGGTTGGCAACCACCACCCCATCACTAGAGGAGGGTTAAATATATTTTCATTGAAATATGCAAATGATCTCATTAATATTCAAAACAGTCCAAACAATATACAGACATGACTTCATGTTCCTTCAACCTGTCAATTTCGAAGTTTATTGATGATTCTGTTTAGACGATTAAAAGGGATTAATGAATTTTCTTCCACCCATGTAAATATCATTCATCACAGAAGTAACGAGGGTATACTTGTTTGACCTTTTTTGTTAAAAATTAGACAAGCAAAAAAAAGCCACATGACGGAATTAAAGCAAAAAACATAAGAAAAGGAGTTCACCCAAGATACCTATGCCATCCAGACAGACAGACGGGCATCCATCTGCATGATCCCATATGGCCCGCCACAAAATGTTATCATGGGCCAAAACATCACACAAAATGAATGCTGCTAAAATATCCTGGCATACCGCTTGCGTCAAAATGTGAATGTTGACATTGCATAGGCAGAATTTAATAATATAAGTCATAACAACTTGTATTTTTCTCAAATCTTCCTTTTCCATTACAGTTGCTAAACTAGATATACCTGAGCCATTTTCTTCCTTCTTTAACCCTTTCCACCCTGGAGGTTCATTAAATTATAAACATACAAGTCAGTGTATGTTGAGACCGATCTTACTGTGGTCATTTGGCGAAGCAATTTAAAAAAATACATCGGTCTCGGCCGATTGTGTCGCTGCGTCGCGGTAGTGAATTGATAGGCCTCTAACCCGACCTTTGACTTGGATATGTGTACTTGGACCTCATAAACAAATGAGGTGGCATTGTAAAATCCCATGTTGAACCAAGTCTTGTCCCAATTGAACACTTCAAATTTTCAAAAGGAGGTCATTTTACATTTTCAGCATATTTACATTTTCGGCATTCTTACAACTTCCTCACATGACCTGACCTTGGTATGTGAACATTTGACTCATCAACAAAGGAGGATCCCATGTTGCACCTATGATTAGTTTGGTTTAAATCCATCAAAGTTATGGGACTATTACAGGCAAATGTTAACCCTTTTTCACAACAGACAAACGACATTCAACAACAGGGTTGCCAATTTCCCAGGATAATACTAGTATTCCCCACTAGGGCGGTAAACAGAGGGGGCAATACCGGGAAATCCTGGTAAAATACAGGAAAATCACTGGGAATACGGAAAACTGGGACATACCTGGTCGATACCCGGGAAATACTCTATGGGATGTAAGTACAAATTGAAACACCTCATGGGAGTTTAACCTCAATAACTTAATTTTACAGTATACAGTGTTGTGGTAATCATCTGGGTATGTTTGAGGATTTAATTCAACTACACTAATTGACTGATCAAAAACATACAATGTATAGTATTAATTAGATAATCAGCTGAGGCTACCCTGGGTGTGACAAAATAGGTGTTGGTCTTATTATAAAAAGGACCAGCTACACTAGGATAAAATTAAGAAATGAATGATCGAATTTAGAATAAAAAGCTGTCTGCAGTTCGGATGTTCTGCATCCGGCCAGTCTGATCTTAACAAGTACTGTGATTTAGCATACTTGTACACAACACTGTCTGTGGCAAAGTTCATCTTACCTGAGCCAATTTAGTGATATTATCTCTCGTGGCATTAGCACTAAATGTATGTACATGTCTAGTCATTTTGATGTATGAAATAATTGTTGAGAGAAATGATGGATTAAATGAAATGTGCAAAGAATCTACAGATCAAAAGCCTGAGTCCAAGAGCTAAGTTAGTGAAAAATGAAAACCCACCAACACCAATCACTGGTCAGTTATGCATGAATTGCTTATCTGTGTGGTTAGTTGATTTTCATATATTTTAAAGAAAATTAAGTTTTGAAAAATGTCACTGTTTGAGTATTTAGCGGTATTTCCCAGTATTTCCAGTTTGGCCAAAATATGCTGGTGGTTTTACGGTAAATACCGGTATTTACGCACGGTATTTCCCCAGGCGGGAAAATACCGGCCAAAAACCCATCTGTCAACAACAGAATAACCAACAGACCATCAACAACAGACTACAGTGACAAAGTGATCCCTAGGTCTTCCTGCCTTAGGGCCGGCGACACAATAAATGAATGACCTAACCACTAATTTGAATGCATTTTTCAGCGGATTCTGAACATGGCCATCAAAATGCCTACATTTTTACCTCAAATATTTTTTTAAAATCAAAATTATAGTTACTCTACAATACCCAAGGTTAATATTCTTCATGACTTTTTACATGTCAAAACAGCAACTTTAAGGTGGAATTACCCCTCAGGGGCTAAAAATAAAACTACATACATGAAACTGAGGAAGAAATTACCTTATATTGCCTTTTGTTTGACGTCAATTGGAGCTTCCGTTCAAAAGTTATGTCGAAAAATGTAACTCGCAAATTGAAATTCTCTAATTCATATTCTAGTATTTTATTGTTTTCCTCAAGCTGCGATATTAATTTGTTCCAGTTAAAAAAATCATATCTCAAAAAGAAATAAGCTTTTGATCTCTAGTTTCCACAATATTTGTGAAATTGAAGCACTTATTTTCAACCAATAATAGGACATAAAATAGCATTTCTAAAATCTACTAAAACTAAAAAACAGTGTTTATAGACTAAATTGCCGATACTTGGAACGTTGCATTTTAATGACTATGTCATCTGTAACATGGATTTCTCAAAAAAGATGATCTTAGAGAGATAGGATAAAAAGCAAATTAAAAACATATTATGGGAATATGCATTTGAAATAGATAATTGCCACAGCCCAAGGGAACTTGATTTAAGGGGGGTCATGGTCAGAAAGGAAAACAATTAAATTATTGGTTGCTAACTGTGCACCAAGGACCCCTCTTAAATCAAGTTCCTCCTGGGAACAAGTGGCATTATTCTAGTTCAATGCAAGTCCAATAGTATGTTTTAATTTGCTTTTTATCCCATCTCTCTAAGATGCAATGTTTTTGAGAAATCCTTGGTACAAGGATGAGCTGTACCTTAAAAATTCAATTTGAGATATCGGCCATTAGTCTAGAACCACTGTTTTTAAGTTTTAAAAAAAGAAAAAACCTAAAATTTTTACTTTTATTAATCAAGTAGATAATTATACAGTGCCAATTGTTCACAAATAATGTGGAAAAACTGAGATTCAAAGCTTATTTATTTTGAGGTAGAATTTTTAAGTGGGTGGAAAAAAAATAAATATCGCAGCTTGAGAGAAAAACACACTAAAATACATAAGAATATGATAAGTGATTTCAGTTTGCGAAGTACTTTTCGATAATAACTTTTGAACGGAAGCTCCGATGGTCGTCAAACAAAAAGCATTAGAAAGGTTATTTCTTTTCCTCAGTTCCAATATGTAGATTTTATTTTTAGCCCCCTGAAGGGGGGGGGTAATTCCACCTTAATATCCAAAATGCATATGAGGTCCTCTAACTCTTGAAGTTTGGAAATTTAAGTTCCAAAAGAATCAAGTCTTGTTGTAACAGAACATGCAAAAAAGTTCAGTACAATCTCATGAAACTACTATTGACAACATGATAACATTTGCAAGTGCAGTGAATTTATTGGGAATAAATACTTGGCAAGCTATCAACAATGTTATCTGTGCTTTAGTAAGGATAAGTAAAGGAATGGTCTATACACATCCAGGCTTTTTGATAGAGGTGGGCATTTCACCAAGGCACTTTCTACATACATGGGTTGCATAGTGTCATCAAATGGACACCGCCAATCACTTTTGAGGTTACTTAAAGGGGATAGCAGCGATAATGCATAGAGAATCGCAACAAATGTGGAAACACATTTTTTCAAACTGTAAATTCAGGGTTAATAAGTGGCACAATTCAATATAACGTTGTTTTTTTTTTTTTTTTTCCTTTAAGTAGAATTAAACCACCAAATAGTAAAAAAATGCAAGGTTTGAGGAAATTTGTCTACCGTCTCCGCAAAATCGACATAGTGACGCGTTTCAAAATCTGCACTAAACAGCGATTGTGGTTTACACCAGACGAATAACCAAAGATCAATAATGTTTGTTTGAGGTCAACCTATGTGGTGCACAATATCACGATGAAAATCTGTGATATTCACGGGAAAAGGCTTTTTTGATCTCAATCGGAATTTTGATTACGCACGTATAGAAATAAAGAATCAGATAAAAAGTACTGCTTGTACTTTAAATACCTGTATTTCAAGCCCAACACTTGCAGGTTATGTTCACTATTCCATGCCTAACAAAAATATAAAAATAAAAGATCAGTTTTGTGAGTTCTTCGAGTTTCGGATTAGTAATCGCTGGCTAATCCCGTTTAAAGGAGAACCTGTACTAAGAATAATTTAATACGACTATAAAAATAATTATGTGAACAATATCAGTGGTTTATATAAATGGAATTCCCCCCCCCCCCTTGACAAACTACAAGAGCACCAATGGTGTAGAAGCTTAATAAGAAAAGTGTGTTGGAGCTTGAGTAGAGTTGTTTGTTGTGTGTGCTTTGGGTTTTTGTGAGATTTTTTTTGTGATCAAGTCTGGTGATTCTAGCAATTAAGTGTGGGGCTGGAGGAAGGTCATTTAAAGATCTGTTTTTTTTTAACTTGAATGAGTAGGACTCTGTGTGGGATGTAAACCTTTTCTCATTTTTATAAGAGTGTCCTTTCATGGCTAAATCACTGATGTGTAAACTATTTGACCTTTGACTTTGAATGACCTCTAATGACCTTGTCATGTATTAGTTTTATGGCATAAGAATCAACACCAATCTCAAGTTTTATTGTTACACTAATTGGTCCCCTGTCAACTTTGGTTGGCACAGGGGACTATA
>JAMKCH010019663.1:0-21630 GCA_023653785.1 Ophioderma brevispina
TCATGGAGTTTCACTAAATAAGAAGCCAGGGATTTGACTTTGCACCTCTATACGTGACTCCTGGGTCACGAATAGGGTCAAGTGTAATTTTTCCCTGTATTTAACGATATCCCGAGATTATCTTGTGAAATTTCAGTTCAATCGGAGCTTGTTTGTAACTTTTTGACGCTTGACCTTGAGCTTTGACCTTTGGGGTGGAGACCATCATAGACCTCTTCTACTATAAATTTTACATCACTTTAGTATAACGGGCTTTATCTGTCCTCTAAGGCTGATATTAAAAATTTCCCACATTTTGTCTTATTTTGAGCATTTTTTGGCAAAATTGACTTTTTTACCCCCTTAATGGCCTTTTGATCCTTGGTAATAAAAAAAAACCTCGTGTACACACAAAACTGCATTGTTCCAATGCAAATAAACAATTCTACTATTCTCCTACGTTATTCTGGAGATAAAAATCTTACAAATTATTGACCCTTAAACCTGGAATGGACCTTAAATGACCTTTGAGACCCCTCCCAAAATAAAAATACTTGCATACACCAGCTAACATGAATGCATATCTGCCAGTTAGGTCACTGTACTATTTTTGGTTTTGAGATAAAAAATTTTGAAAATTTTTGGATATTTTGGTTTGACCGGAAGTGACCCCTTATGGACCTTTGATCCGAAACTGTGGACAACCCGAAGACCCTGCCTGGTAACAATACATTGCTCTAATGACGTCACTCTGCTACATAATTTGTAAGGACCGCATTTTTTGAATATTTTTCACACATTTTTGGCTTTCAACCGGAAATGAGAACCCCCTAATGACCTTTGGACTCCTTACCCCTGAACACCCTATATGAAGCAAGGGTCAGTGTTCCTCTGAACCAGTTTTGGTGGGATATCGGCGTAATGCTTGTAAAAGAAGATAATTTGTAACAAAAAATTCAATTGACGCCTGTTTTGACCTTTGACCTCTATAACGTGACCCCCTGGTCACGATAGGATACAACTATCAACTATATTTTTTTTTTTTCTGTATTTACGATATCCCGACGATTATTCCTGTCAAATTTCAGTCATCGGAGCTTGTTTGTAAATTTTGGGACCTTTGACCTTGAACTTTGACATTTGGGTGGAGACTATCATAGACCTCTTGTACTATTAAAATGTTACATCACTGTAGTAATAACGGGTTTTATCTGTCCTCTATAGGCGGAGAGAATCTCAATTTGGTCTTATTTTTAGCATTGTTTTTTGGCAAACATGTTGACCCTTTTGAGACCCCCTTAATTGGACCTTTGATCCTGGTATAAAAAACACTCGGGGTACACAACAAAAATGCTTTGGTTTCGCAATGTAAATTAAAAAAATTCTACTAACGGTTAGTTCTGGAGATAAAAATTCTTAAAAATTATTGACCTTAAAACCGGAAATACCTTAAATGACCTTTGAACCTCCAAAATAAAAATAACCTTGCATACACCAGGTACTTGAATGCATACCTGCAAGTTAGGTCACTTACTATGTTTGGGTTTTGAGATAAAAATTGTTAAAACAAAAAAACTTTTGGAATATTTTTGGTTTTGATTGACCGGAAGTGACCCCCTAAATATGGACCTTTGATCCTGAACTGTGGACCACTCGAAGACCCTGGCTCGTAACAATACATGTGCTTTAATGACGTCAACTCCTGCTGACATAATTTGTAAGTACAGCGATTTTTTTGGAATATTTTTCACATTTTTGGCTGTCAAACAGAAATGACCCCTTAATGACCTTGCTCCTTATCCCCTGAACACCCTATATGAAGCAAGTGTCAGTGGTCCCTCTACAGTTTATTGATATCGGCGTAATGCTGTAAGAAGAAGATAATTTTAACATTAAATTACATTTTGACGGCTGTGCCAGGTCAAGGTCAACAGGGTCATTCAATGTGAGCATGATGGGATGCCATCAACGGTCAATATTTGGTATATTCTAGTCAGAATACGTCAAACAATGACTGAAATAGACGCTGTTGAAAAGTTTGAAAGAAAGAAAACTAGATCTGGAGACAGATCTGACCACGATGCCGAGTTAGTGACCTTTGACCCTCAATGGACCTTTGATCTCCAAAATATTTTAGGGCATTTAGAATGTCTAAGGATCATTTCACATGTCCCAGAATCTCAATCGGAGCATTTTGGAAGTTGAACTTTGACACCTCTTCATGACCTTTGACCTCTAAAATATTTTCAACATGTTTTTAGAATGTCATAAGGATCATTTCAGTCAAAACATCACTCATCATTCGGAGCATTTTTGAAAATTTGACTCTTTGACCTCTTAATGGACCTTTGACCTCTACATATTTTCAACATGTTTAGAATGTCATAAGGACATTTCAGTCAATTTTCAGCTCAATCGGAGCATTTTTGTGACAATGTTAGCCTTTGACCTCTTAATGACCTTTGACCTCTAAAATATTTGTCAACACCTGTTTGAGAATGTCATTAAGAGCATTCATTCAAACATCAGCTCAATTCGAGTATTTGAAATTTGGACCTTTGGGGGGTGGGGGGGGGGGGTGGGTTGATGTCTTCTATTGGGGTGATTTTAGTTTGTTTCATGGAGTCGGATATGTTGTGAATGTATAGGAAAAAGTTCTGATGTATTCTATTAAAAGCAATACACCCTCTTTCCTTACCTTTGCCCTCGAAATATCTTTCAACATGTTTCGAATTTCATCATTATTCATTTTACCTCTTTCAGTTCGTCTAGTTATATTTTATACCCGTACAGGAGTTGACCTTAGTGACCCAAGACGACCTTTTATTCAAAATTTCATTATTTATCTTTGTAGGGGAATGTCAAACTACAACCACATAGCATGATCACATTGATCATACCATGTAATTGGTAGTGAAGAGTAGTAGTTTGAAGTGTTGTTTAACGTATTTTGAAGTATTTTGGAACCTTTGACACCTTAAGCCATGGGTCAGGTGATGGGGTCATGATTGACCTTTTATTGACCATCTCACCAACTCCTGCAGGATGGGCTAAAATTTTTCTATTTGGGACCTTGTTTTAAATTTTACACACAGTAAGGAGTTGACCTTACTGCCCCCGATGACATTTGCAAATTTCATTAGTAACTTTTGTAGGGGATGTCAAACTAGACCACACACATGAGTCAATGATCATATATGTAATCTGCCTAGAAGGAGTAGTGATTTGAAATGTAAGTAATTTGCTGTATTGGACCTGTGACCCTTAAATTATGCGTCCTATATGACAACGTCGTAATTAACTTTTTTGTTGTTGTTGATAAGTCCTAAAAGATGACAGTATTAGTTTTAAAGATTGAGCTAATTCGAGATTTTTTGCATGGTTCAAACGTGTTAATAACTGTGACCCCTATCTGACCTTTGACACCAACCTGGTCATGTCAAAAGTTTGTGTGTATGTACTTGTTCTTGTCACCAGGTTGGTCAATAGAGCATGTTGCATGTCGAGATATTAGCATGATGACAGAAAGAAGAAAGAAAACCGTACAGAAGAAAAACACAGTCGAGTTCCTCGACTGTATAAAGACTAGACTGTGCTCGAGCGAGCACGAATGTTAGCTTCTCGTTTGAACATTCAATCACATAATAATAGCCTTTAATTTTATTAGAAGAAGTAATTCAAGAATACCCCTTTAATTTAATAAGCAATTGTAGCATTTAGCCAAATTTGTGGACACCACATGAGAAGGAAATAGAAAGAGATTTCAAGGAATGCCCCTTAATTGGTAATTGGGCATTTGGTCCAAATCTTGTTAACAGCCATATCCAGCCCCCACAGGGGATCATGTGAAGCAAATCTAGTGATGATAGCCTTTAATTGCAGAGGAAGGAAAAGGAATCATAGATTTTCAAGGGAATACCCCTTTAATTGTGGCATTTGGGCCAAATCGTGAACACCCCAGTTGATGATGAGCCCCGACCAGTGGCATCTCGGTGAGGCACATTCGTGATTATTAGGCCTTTAAATTTGCAAGAGAAGAATTCATAGATTTTCAGCATGCACCTTTTAATTGCTAATTGTGGCAAATTGACCTATCTGTGAACACCCCATTTGACAGAAAGCCCCTACCACGGGATCGATCCTGTGATGTGAGCGAATCTGTGATAGCCTTTTAAAGGCCATGGCCCCCCCGATCGCTAATAGCCTCGTCCCCAGAACCCCCGATTTTACCGGAAGTGGTCAAAATTTGGTATCAGAAGAAAGAAAGCTACTATTGTTATCATTACCCTGTGAAATCGTAGGGCTAAAGGATGTTTGGTGGTCTAGTTATGAGCGAAATTTGCCCCCCATTTTTGTCGACCAATATTAATTTTACACAGTACGCTATGTGGCTTACACAATCACCGTTTTTAGATCTCACACCAAAACGGATTGAAATATCGGCGCGAACCTTTACAGATGTGGGATTTTTGGGGTGAAGGCCATTCAATCAAGATTGACACTTCATATATTAAATCGGGCGCATCCCCCTTTAAGTTTGCGGGAGATGAAGGAATTCATAGATTTTCAAGGCAATGCCTCTTTGAATTGGTATTGTGGCATTTGGGCCAAATCTGTGAACACCTTACATGATGAAACCCCTACCAGGGGTTGTCCTGTTTGCGAATCTCGTGATTATAGCTTTTAATTTGCGGGAGATGAAGGAATTCATAGGATTTTCAAGGAAGGAATGCCTCTTTAATTGGTAATTGTGGCATTTGGCCTAATCTGTGAACACCCCAATTTAATGAAGCCCCTACCAGGGGATCCTGTGATCGAATCTCGTGATGTGATAGCCTTTAATTTGCAAGAGAAGAATGGATTCATAGATTTTCAAGGAATGCCCCTTTAATTGATAATTTGTAGCATTTGGGCCTAATCTGTGAACACCCCGGATGCAGCATGTAATGTGAATTTGAGAGCGAATTTGCAATGATAGTCTTGATTTGTATGAGAAGAAGGAATTCATAAATTTTCAGAGAATGCCCCTTTAATCGGCATACATGACCATTGATCCCAAACAATGTAACATCCTTATGTGGCAGGGTCAGTGGTCTTCTGACCAAATTTGGCTGAAATCGGCCCATGCGTTTAGCACTAGAATAGCACTGGTAGAATTTAAGGAGTTGGCCCGGGGGCACTCCTATTTTCATCCAAGGAACCCATTGTTCAGAAAATACAGCAAATTTGTCACCCACACAAACCCTATTTATCATGTTTATGGTCAATTTGGCTCGCACCCAAAGACCGCCTAAGTTTTGATGTGTACTAGACTGTCACTGATTCCCTGGTTCGGAAGAGTGCCAGCCTTACACCTGTGTTCCACTTCATAATGTGAGTGCCCTCCCTCGGAAAAGGAGCGTTTGCCAGAAAAGAAGAAGAAATTTTACAACCACAATAGTAGCTGGCTAACCAGCTAACATAAAGATCCCATCAAAAACAGAACAGGCGCATGAAGGCCGATCGTGTAAAGAAAGACATCGAGAGCAAGACAGTATATATGGGCGGCCACCGTGATATAAAGAAAGGACGGACACAAGAGAGCGCATAAAGCACGTGTTTCAATAGGCAGACCATTTTGTACTGGCCCCCTTATAATGCCCCTGCTTTGCGAAAAAAGGTTTGCTTCTACGCGTTCACTTTCAACGCGTTCTGAGAGAGAGGGAGCGCAAATGGCGACTTGGAACAAAACCATGTTTGAACATCATTATTTGATTCTATGAAAAGGATATCCTCAAAGTCTAACAATAATGGTGAAAAAATTAGTGTTTGTATTGGCGGTGTTTTGACGGGCGGTGATAGAACGCATGGACGGTACGTTACAGGATTATGTGAATACATTGTGAGTCAATAAAAACCCTACATTAGGAACATTTTTCTTGAAAGGTTAACCGTTAATTTTGCTTGAACGTTTGCTTTGGTTTGTTACAGAGATAACAGGCTTCAGAGATTTTATTTGGTTGTTTGGTCTTGCGGACTTGGGTTTCAAGAAACTATGACAATTTTTCGGAGAGACCTAAAAAATCAGTTTGGCCGATTTAGCCATACCATGCGGAGAGACTGACACCGACGTGTGTACCATAACTCATTAAATAGCAAAGACAATTCACACATGCAATTGCCGTTGGTATCGAAGTCTTCTTGACAAAAACATTAGTTTAAAAAAAACCGCGGTACTATATGGGACATAAATAAAGTTAATATTTTATCTTCAACAAATTAAATTACCATTGTTCAATCATAAAGAGTCAGTATTGAACAGCATTCCAAATAAATGAACATAATGAAACTGTCAGAGATTTTTGTTTTTACATCTCTAAGGTAATTTTATTTGCACAAATACATTTCTTACTCAGCGTCCATAATTAACTGTGAGAAGAACTAAAGCCTAAATTATCTGTAATAAATTGGATTAAAACTTAAATGCAATATCGCACTGTTGTTTTTTTCAAGCTGAATACAAACGTACCTTGTATGGCTTCACTTTTGGCGCTCATGTTTGTGGTAGGTTTTACAAACCATGAAATCTTGATGATCCAAAAAAACTGTGGTTATACACCAGCTATCTTGACTTTCTTATTGGGAAAGTGATTTTTTTTTACACTCTGCATTTATTTTTTGTAATACCGGGATATTAATTTTATGATCCTGCATCTTCAGTGTTTGACACATTAATTGGTTTTGTGAAATGTTTTTACTCAAAATCATGTGAAGACCACGGTACTCTATGTAAGATTGCATCTTTGTTTGTCTCAAAATCGGCCAAACCCAAACAGGATTTTTAACACTTAAGTGACCAAGGGTTTTTCACTCCCGTTGGTGCCCAAGGGGGGGGGGGGGGATGTCGTGGTATGTTATGTTATTCTTAGAAATGACCATAAAGACCTGCGTTTTATAGTGGATCTGTCAGCTATTATCTTAATTTACATAAATTTAGGAAACTATAGCCGCCCATATCTGAGCATGGCAATAGTATAGCACCCTCGCACTGGCAAGCTCATGGGTGTTTTGAAAGTATCAAATTCTAGCCACTCAGTGGCCCACTCAACAGACACTTATCTTGAATTTGAAGTATGCTTGCGACTGATTGGTGGATCGTGAAATAAGATACTGGGCAGAAGAATTCAAAGCTTCAGATTGATTTTGAATTCATGGAGATCAGACAATACCATCTAGGGAAACTAATCATGACTGGAATCGTTTAATTAATGCTGCGTGCTTATGGCGGGTGATGAAAATAAATCATGAAAACAATAAACATAACCATTAGAGTGCTACAGTAACGGTTTGGAAACGTACATGATGAAATGGTTTGTTTTCAGCACATAAGGGTTAATTATTTTAAGTTACAATCAATTGTTACTTCCATTGTATGTGTGACTTATCAGCAAAAAAAAAAATTGCGTTTGGTTACTCGGTTTATATTATTATTTTTAAAAATATTCTCAAATGACTCCGTAGTGCCCAAGGGGGGGGGGTCCATGGGAGACCCACTAATTATCTCATTAACGGCTTGCCGATTTTAATATTTGGTATGAAAAGAAGCGCATTTAAAAAGTAGACAATTACAAAATATTTCGGCGCAAAAATACCACGCATAAAGCGGCCAGCGCGACCGAACAAACAAATTTTGGGGGTCCCTAGGAACCCCCCCCCCTTGCGCACTTAAGAGAAATGAGGAGATTTCCAGAAAGAAGCGCCCCCAATTTTGTCGAATCACGAGTTTTGTAAATTTGCGAAGGCTTACCATATATTAGATCACCCACTGACAGTGAAGTTAAGCCGAATACGCCCGTTCTTTATGTAATGGATGATGAGTTTAGTAGTTTCGGTTGTGCACGAAAGAAAGCAAAGCATGGGTTTTCTATAGGGATGACAACGATAGCAGGCAGTTCAAAACGAGGTATTGCGGTTTTCTTTTGCACTGTTTGTCCATTAAACCTTCGAAACGTTCTCGGTAGGTGATCTACAACCAATCCAGTGAAATTTGGAGAGAAATTCGTATCCTAAAAAAATCTCCTCCTGTCCTTTAAGTTTTAATCTCTCAGAAAAATAGGCATAGTTCTTCCTCCAAAGTACCAATGACCCAAATAAACGTTTTTTGAAAGCCTGTTTATTTCCCCCTCCTTATAACTAATGCAACCGTTTGAAGAAAAATAATTTATTTTTGTTAACTATTTTACACTATTTTATTTATTTTTTATTCTGAATGTATGTTTTTTATTGACTCACACTGTTGGATGACCTATGTGGTTAATGACTGGTGTTGTCTGACCATGCTTTGTTTGATCAATTCCCAATAACAAAATACATTGATAATCTGGGCATTAACATCTGGACATAAATGGGGAATAAAACTTAAATTCAATATCGAACTGTTGTTTTTTTTCAAGCTGAATACAAACGTACCTTGTATGGCTTCACTTTGGCGCTCAGTTTTTGTAGGTTAAAACCATTAAAATCTTGCTGTCCAAAATAAACTGTGGTGGTTTGGTGTATTCTACCAGTCTTATCTTGTGCAGTGTAATCTTTTTGGGAAAAGTGATTTTTTTTTACACTCAGCATATAGTTCTTTGTCAATACATCCGGGGATTTAATTTTAATGAATGCCTGCAATCTACACTATTTTGTTTGACACAATAATTTGGTGTAAATGTTTTTACTCAAATCACTGCTGAAGACCACGTTACACACTATGTAAAAAACGATGCATCTTGTGTTTGTCTCAAAAATCGGAAAAGGATTTTTAACACTTAAGTGGCCAAGGGGTTTTTCACTCCCGATGGTGCCCAAGGGGGGGGGATTTCGGGGTATGTTATGTGTATTTCTTAGAAATGACATCAAGACCTCGTTTTTATAGTGGAGCGGTCAGCTATTATCTTAACTTTTACACTAAATTTTGGAAACATAGCCGCCCATATCTGAGCATGGCAATTATAGCACCCTCGCCTGGCAAGCTCATGGGTGTTTTGAAAGTATCAAATTTTAGCCACTCAGGGGCACTCACAGACATCTTACTTGAATTTGAAGTATGCTTGCGATCTGATTGGTGATCGGTGGTAATAAGATACTGGCGAAGAATTCAATCTTCAGATTGGGGGGGGATTTTTGCAATTACATGGAGATCAGACAATGCCATCTAGGGAAACCAATCATGACTGGAATCGTTTAATTAATGCTGCGGTTTGCTTATAGGAAGGGATGACAATTAAATCATTGGAAACAAAAACATAACATAGAGTTTTTACAGTAACGTTGGCAACGTACATAGGAAATTGTTTTGTTTTCAGCACATGACAAGGGTTTAATTTTTTTAATGTGTACTAATATTGTTTACTTACATGTATGCGTGTGAACTTATATCAGCAAAAAAATGCTTTGGTTTCGGTTATCATATTCTTTTTTTAAAATATTTCTCAAATGATTCCGTTAGTGCCCAAGGGGGGGGGCCATGGAGCCCCACTAATTATCTCATTAACGGCTTGGCCGATTTTAATTATTTTGGTATAAAAGAAGCGCATTTAAAAGTCAGACAATTACCAAATATTTCGGCGCAAAAATCCCACGCGAAAGCCGGCATCGCGAAAACAAATTTTGGGGTTCCCTAGGACCCCCCCCCTTGGTCACTTAAAAGAGACATAGGAGATTTCCAGAAAGCAGCGCCCCCAATTTTTGTCGAATCCCGGTTTTTTACATATTTTGGAATGCTTACCAAATATATTAGATCACCCCTGAAGTGAATAAGCATAATACGCCGGTCCTTTATTAATGAGATATGATTTAGTAGTTTTTCGTTGGCACGAAAGAAAGTCAAAGCATGGTTTCTATGGGTAACGATTACGATAGCAGGCAATTCAAAACGAGTTTGGCCGGTTTTCTTTTGCACCTGTTTTGTCCATTAAACCTTCGAACGTTCTCGGTAGGTGTATCTACAACGCAATCCAGTTAAATTGAGAGAAATTCGTTCCTAAAAAAATCTCTCCTGTCACTTAAGTGTTAAGTCTCTCAGAAAAATACGCATAACTTCTTCCCCCAAAATCCAAGGAACCAATAACGTTTTGTGAAAGCCTGTTTACCCTCCTTAGAACTAATGCAAACGTTTGAAGAAAAATAAGTCTTTTTTAACTATTTTACACTATTTTATTTATTTTTTATTCTGAATGTATGTTTTTTATTGACTCACACTGTATTATGACTATGTGGTTAGACTGTGGTTGCTGACAATGCTTTTGTTGATCAATCAATCACAAATACTATTGATATCTGGGCATTAACAATCCATTGTGTCCTCACGCTGGAGATAAATAATTATGGCATAGACTTATCCAATTGTGTAAAACTTAGATTTTATACATTGCTACCGGAAGATATTTGTGAAGACCGTTATCATGGTAAACTGACTGTAAAAAAACAGTGTTATGGATTATTTTTTACTTTCTCAGATTTGTTACCAATGTCCTCCTCCAAATTTAGGATTGATGATTCATCCTTATTGCTATCTATATCCATAAATCAATTTTCTTATCCAGTTGTGACAAACATAAGAGGAATGTGTCAAGTAATGATATATGATTCTTCAATGCAAAAATGACAACTACAAAGAAACATTTCCTTGTAGACCAGTTTGGTAATTACTATACCAGTCATAAATTTTCATATAACATTCTTCCTGAAGAATATTGATCAACTTGCTTTCAGTTTTGGATGCTCTTCCTTTCTAATGCAAGTGCTGAAGTAGTCCCCTGCAGATATTAATGACATTAATGATAAACCTTTGTAACATATGTTAAACAAAGGTGCTTCTCGTTAGGTTGTTTTGAACAAGTTGAAAAGTCAAAATAGTACTTCAACTAGAAATAATAAGATGTCCTAAATTAATAGACCTACTACTAGTACGAGTAATAACATGGTTTTAATGTAGAATGTATAGACTTAGGAGTTCATACAATAGGTAAAAAAATCACAACAGGAACAGGTCCAATAGAAATTAAAATTGATTGATCATTAGTAAAAAATCCAAAAAATCTATCAAAAGGGCTGTAAATGCCTACAATGACAATTTCCACCAAAAAATGGCCGCTTCTGTTCGTAAACGCCATTCTCATATTTTTTTGGAAATTATTGAATGACAAAACCTTACAAAAGTTGCCAGGCTGCTTTTGATAAATTATCTTTCTCAACTATCGAAAACTAAACAAAAATATTCCAAAATACTACTGATAATTTGTTTTCGATGAAGTTATAATGATATATTAATAATAAATTCACAGTTGATGAATGTTCTGAGGGAATTTCGAAATTAAAAAACAAACATAAAGCTTCTGGATTGACGGTATCAATAAATGACTTTTTGAAAGCACCTGAAAACTAAAATTTGTGAAATTCTCCTAAATTTTTCAATTTAAAGATCTTGAAACTGGGTTTGTTCCAGAGCCTTATGTCGATTGGAGTTATATGTCCTATTTATAAAAATAAAGGGTTCTGAAAAAGATCCTAATAGTTAAAGGGTATCACCATCCTTGTTTAGGAAAAATTATTCACTATTCTCTCCTTAATAGCAGAATTACTTTGTTCCTTAACAATACCGGTATCATTGGTGAAGAACAACCGGTTTTAGAAATGGATATTCAACCCTCGATCATATATTGTCTCTCAAATTTCTTGTTTGATATTTACCTTCAAAACAAGAAAAGGTTATCCGAAAAAAAAAAGTGGTAGTTAACTGTGCCTTTTATAGATATCAAAGGCTTTTGTATACTATTAAAGATCTTTACTCTGGAAAAAAAACTAATTCTGTGGTATCAAATGCAATGTTTTCAGTTATTTTCAATATGTTATAAAAAATGCCAATCTTGGTTAAAATTAGCGATGGTGAATTATCTAACATGTTGCAATCATCATCGATGTTATTAACCAAAGGGGCGAAAATTTATCACCGTTGTTGTTTTCGTATAGTTTTTTTGAATGATTTTGAGTCAATATTCTGAATAAAGCAATGGTCTTAGTTTTTCCTCAATCTTGTTTAACATCACCTTCAGGATGAGGACACTGTACTTTTAACTTTTTAAAACTTTGACTTACTTTAAGTACTGACGATACAATTATTTGGCAAAACACCTGAAATCTCCAAATTCTGTCCTTAATGCTCTAAATGAGTACTGTATTTTATGGGATTTGAAGGTCAATGCTTCAAAAACAAAGATTTATTATTTTTTCGCAGTAGGTAAAGTTAAAAACTCCAAAGTTCTACCTAATGATGATAATATTGACATAGTTGATAATTACAAGTATCTTGGTATCATCTTCATTATATTGTTTAAATTTCAAAGGCTCAGAATAATCTTTATGACCAAGCTACTAAAGCAATGTTTCCTTAAATTTCAAAATGTATAAAATTTTCTCTTCCCATTGATTTGCAGCTTGAGCTATTTGATAGTCTCGTTCGTCCAATCTTAACTTACGGGTGTGAAATTTGGGGCTGTGAACACTAAAATACGGTAAGATGGTCCAAAGTGTAAATCTTCCACTCCAAACTGTTAGGTGTTTAGGTGAACTTGGTCGCCTCCCCTATTAAATATATGTCATTTTCAGGATGATCAATTTTTTGGTCATACTATATTAACAAAAATGATGCCAGTTGGTAAAATTATGGTAAAATTGAAGGAATTCTCATCGTTTTGCAGAAAACCGTTTTCACACAGTTATGACAGAAAAGTTGACCGTATCAATACATTTAACACCATAGACTCTATATACAATGTTTTATTGGGCATTTATATAGAGTGCTAGTTTCCGAGGATTTGCCAAATAATCCACTTTTCCCCTTTATTTAGGCGTTCTTTCTTTCCCCACCCTAAACTGTTTTGTTTTAAACACACATAGAATTATATAACACTGATTACTGTTGTCTTTGCAAGCACACTCCTAACAAAACTTCAATTTTCGTCCGTTCTATTAAAACACCTAATATTTTGGAGCTCTTTTTAATAAAAGGGCTAATTTAAAGGGTAGGTATAATTAATCCTCAATGTCATTTTATTACATCGCGCAGCATTTGGATACTCCGCTGATACAATGAATTATTTTGATACTATGTAAAATGGCCAAAAGATTCTTATTAAACTAACATTTCTGGTCTAAACTATTTTTCTATCGCGTAATTTACAGGTGGTAGAATAACCATTGTCGGCGTACTCATAGTCCGGGAACATGGTGAACAATGGGCAATCGATTCATTGACTCTTTACGCAACATTAGTATCACGCTTTTATTCCGTTATCGTCTAGGAGCCCCGGCCTAATGGCTCCCACCGGACTATATCTGCTTTCGTTCCACACCGGCATCCACGCTTCTACCTCTATAGGTCGATATATTCAGAATATCTTGGTTTTCTACTAGTTTGCCCAACTTTCCCTTCCTCCTCCCCTCATGGGCAATTGCCTCATGCCCTTAAAAGTGAGCCACTACCATGTCATTTTTTTTTCAAATTCAAATGCCCCATTTTTTTTTTAATAATGTTAGTGTTAGGTCATGGTCATCTCAACCCTTATATTACTCTTCTTTTGTGAAAACCAAACACTAAATAAGCATTTAAAGCGGCCTTGAAGATGGCCATTTACCGCGGTTTTGTTGCTTAATAACTTTTATTAGTAAACAGATGCACAAAATCGCAATTTCTTGACAAACGGCGTATAAAGCTTAAGAGGCCACTTTCAGGGGTCTTTACTAAGCATAATTCCAATAAAACAGTGCAATCTTGGCAAACAAATTGTTTTGCTGAAATAGGGAGGGCGCTGGTTTGTTACAATTAAAGAAATCGCGGATAGTGGCTTTAACGCTTTTAGAACAGGACGTGAAAAACGAAACCTAAAACCAAACTGGAACACACACATACATAACAACATTACCCTCAAGATGACCTTGACGTCTTTGTCTATGACCTTTGCACAGTCATCCACATAATATGAAGGGAGCACAGTACAAAATCCCGCCGCCGCGAAATTTCCTATAAACCTAGAATTAGAGCGTAATTGGTGTAGTTTTGTGGCGTTATTTGTCCAAGAGATTTGCTTTTGTGTGTCATTCAATGTGCTATTCATTCATATTTAACTTATATTTCAAAATGGATGAGAAAGCGTCTTAGCGGTATGATCGGCGACATAATTAACCGCCTTGAAACCACGATTCTGAGGGCTCAGGAGCTAGATAAAAACAGGGTGTAATTTTTCAAATCTCATTTGCAAAAACTGACATTGTCTATTTAGGTTCAAAAGAAGATATTTGAACACTTAAATTGGCCTGGGGGGGGGGTCCCATATAACCCAGATTTGTTTTCGGCGATTTCTCAGTCGTGAAAATATTTTCGAACCTCTAATTTTTGTAATTGTGTAACTTATCGATGCGATTTCTTTCCATAAAAAATTACTAAATTTCTTTCTCGCTCCTTAATGAGAATAATTAGCTTAGGGGTCCCTAGGAACCCCTCCCCCCCTTAGGCACCAACGGGAGTGGTGATTTTTAAAAATAAAATTAGCAACCCCCTGTTGCCAGAAATATTTTTCTTCCTGCTAATGTATGTTCATATGCATGACAAAATTAATACATAATCAGAAAAAATAATTAACCCCTTTCTTTGCTGAAAGAAGCTTCCATCATCGACCGACTGCGCGCCATTGCTGTACACCTATGGCAAATACGACTGCACCCACAAAATACAAGAATGTACAAAATGGTAAATGTTTTGTGTTAATATATGTAAATTGGTCCTTCTAGAGCAGATATAAACATCAAACTGATTTGCAATGGTGTATGCTGTGGAAGCCGGGTCGCCAAAACACATGTTACTTTTTGACGATTTTGACGCATTTCGAAAACCTGCTTTGCCCCCTAATTTCCCCAGATGATAAAAACATGAACTCATTTATATTGCACCTTCTCTTATGCCCCTCAAAGGTGGTATGATTTTTCATTTGAAATCCATTGGGAAAGTGGTTTCCATTTGGGGTGGGGGGGGTTCCATGGACCCCCCCCCCCCCAGGCACCAACGTGAGTGAAAACACCTTAGGGCACTTAAGTGTTAAATAGCACGAATTCAAAATTCATCTCTCCTGCAAATTTTCATTGCTCGAGGTAAGCAGGGGCAAGATATACGGCTAAAGAAACGCGCATAACAGCACGTGTTTCATCATAGGCAGATCATTTTGTAACTAGGTCGCCTTTATAATGCCTGCTTTGCTGAAACCGTTTTCATTTCTACGCGGTCACTTTCAACGCGTTTTGATAGAGAGGGAGCGCAAATGCGCTTTAAACCAAACGCATGTTTTGACATCGATTTATTTGATTCTCTAGAAACGGATATCCTCAAACTGTCTAACACACTGGTGAATACAATTCCTTTTAAAAAGGAATTTCACTGTCAATCGTTAATGAATCCTTTTTTGGGGCAGTTTGTAATTTTGTGCCATATAGTTAGGCTTATGGTAGTTCGTACAATGGTTGAATGATTTTGTTAGTATTTGGCAATTATTTTGAGAAGCGCATGGACAGGTAGCGTTTACAGGATTATGTTTGAATTGATGACTATGTGGTTATGACTGTGTTGTCTGACAATGCTTTGTTTGATCAGTCAATAACAAAATACTATTGAAATCTGGGCATTACCATCCAGCCGTGTGTGTCACGTCATAGGTAGAGAATAAATAATTATGGCAATAGACTTATCCAATTGGTTTAAAAACTGAGATTATCAGTTGCTACGAGATTGGGTAAGCCGGTTATCATGTAAACTGACATGTAAAAATAAAAGTGTTATGGATTATTTTTTCACTTTCTCCCGAATTTGGTATCCAATGGTCTCCAATTTAGATTTGATGATTTTTTGATCCTTTGCTATCTGATATCCATAATCCAATTTTCTTATCCGTTGTTACAGAACAGAATGAGGATGATCAAGGAATGATATGAATGAAAAAAATAAAAAACTTAAAAAAAGCAAAAAAGAAAAAAATCCTTGTAAGACCATTTGGGAATACTATTAACCATTCATAAAGATTTCATATAACATTCTTCCTGGAAGATATTGATCAAATTGCTTCAGTTTTGGATGCTCTTTCTAATGTCAGTGCGAAGTAGTCCCTGCGATATTCAGACATTAATGATAAACTTGTAAATATGTAACAAGTGTTCTTCTCTCTTAGGTTGTTTTGACAAGTTGAAATATCCAAATATACTTTTCACGAGTAATATGAAATGTCTAAAATTAAATAGACCTCCTAGTACTAGTAATAAAGGTTTAATGTAGATGTCGTAGACTTAGGATTTCTACAATAGGTTACAAAAAGAATATCACAGGAACAGTCCAATAGAAATAGATGATTTGATGATATTAGTAAAAACTACAAAAAAGCTATAAATATAGGGAATTATGCCTCACAATACCACAATTTTCACACATCAACACACCAAAAATGCGCTCTGTTCGTAAACCCAATCTAAAGGATGTTTGGAAATTATTGAATGACAAAACCTTACAAAAGTTGGCAGGCTGATTTTGATAAATTATCTTCTCACTTCGCAGAACTAAACAAAAATATTCACAAAAATAACTACTGATAATTTTGTTTTCGATGAAAGTTTCCGAATATATTACTAATCCATTTCACAGTTGATGACATTTCTGAGGGCATTTCGAAATTAAAAAAAAATCTTCTGTATTGACGGTAGCATAAATGAATTTTTTGAAAGCAACTCAAACTAAACATATTGTGAAATTCTTACTAAATCTTTCAAATTTGATTCTGAAACTTGGTTTGTTCCAGAGCTATGGTCGATTGGAGTTATATTCCTATTTAAGTAAAAATAAAGGGTCTGAAAAAGATCCCTAATAGTTATAGGGGTATCACCATCCTAAGCTGTATAGGGAAATTATTCACTTCTCTCTTAATAGCAGAATTACTTTGTTCCTTAACAATACCGTATCATTGGTTGAGACCACGGTTTTAGAAATGGATTCAACCCTCGATCATATATTGGTCTCTAACAATTTCTTGTTGATATTTACCTTCAAAACAAGAAAGTTATACTGTGCCTTTTAGATTCAAAAGGCTTTTGAACTTAAACAGATCGTACTCTGGAAAAAACTAATTTCCTCTTGTGGTATACATGGTAATGTTTTTTCAAGTTATTTTTCACTATGTATAAAATGCCAATCTTGTGTAATTAAGCGGTGGTGAATTATCTAACATGTTTCAATCATCAGTCGGTGTTAGACAGGGCGAAATTTATACCGTTGCTTTTTTCGATATTTTTGAATGAGTTTGAGCAATTTACTCTGAATAAAAAGCATGGTCTTAGTTACCTCAGCTCTTGTTTTACAATCACCTCAGGATGAGGACAACGGAACTCTTTTAAACTTTTTTAAAACTTATCACTTTAACCTGTTTATACTTGACGATACAATTATATTGGCAGAAACACCTGAAGATCTCCCATAAGTCTCTTAATGCTCTAAATGAGACTGGTATTGTATGTGATTTGAAGGTCAATGCTTCAAAAACAAATATATTCATTTTCCAGAGGTAAAGTTAAAAACTCCAAAGTCTACCTTAATGATGAAATATTGACATAGTTGATAATTACATCGTATCTTGGTATCATCTTCCATTAGATTGTAAATTTCAAAGGCTCATAAATATCTTTAATGACCAAGCTAAAGTTTACTAAACAATGTTTTTTACTTATTTCAAAATGTAGAAAAATTTTCTCTTCCATTGATGTTCACTGAGCTATTTGATAGCTCGTTCTCCAATCTTAAAGACACTATCAGTGATTGCTAAATCAGCAAAGCGAAAAAATCATCAAAAATCAGATTTTTTGCATGTATGCAACAGACAGGTATCCTAACATACCCTGCATGATACAGACCAAAAGCAACCTATAGGACAGAACAGAGATTTTAGTCATTACGTCCGAACGGACACTAACTTACTAACAAAGTACTTGAAGGAGAATCTTATCTTGGAACACTTTCGTTTTCTTCCTTTTTCTGTCCGTTCTACCGCTGGAAAAGGTAACTTATGAGAATTCTAACAGACTTATCCTCACTTTGAGCTATTCCTGCAATTTTCAATATTTTTCAAATCACTGATATTGTCCTTTAACTTACGGGTGTGAAAATGTGGGGCTGTGACAATATACTTGTGAAAGGCTTCATCTAAATACTGTAAGATGGTCCTAAAGTGTAAATCTTCTACTCCAAACTTTCTGTGTTTGGGTGAACTTGGTCGCTCCCCTATTAAAAGTATGTCATTTTCCAGGATGATCAATTTTGGTCCATCTATTATTAACAAAAATGATTCCAGTTGGTAAAATTATGGTAAACATTGAAGGAATGCATCAATCGGTTTTGCAGGAAAACCGTTTTCACACATGGCAGGCATTACCGAGAGGATCATGAGCATTTCAGGGCCACCGTGACAGGATCTATTCGATCTATGCAGGCATTGTATTATAGCGATCTTACAAGATAAACCAAGTATTCACAGCGATTAACATTATTAATATTAAACATACCTTTAGACAGAGAGACCAAGAACTTTAACAAAATGGCCGCAGCTTAATCAGCGCCTGTTGCTACATTCAAAACATTGAGAGACACACAAAATGGGAAGTGAGAGCGTTCATGGTTCATTTGCCCATATCAAATGAACCAGAGGGAGAGTGGCAAATCTGATTTTAATCAATAGCCCTATACAATTAATCCAGAATGAGATACCTAGATAAATCCAGCAAGGTAGGCCCCACTGAGATGGAACGGGGACCATGGGTCAAAAGGCAAGCTCTAACCGCTTTTAGGACACGCCACAATCTATATACATGTTTACGGGATATATAGAGTGCTAGTTTTCCGAGGGAATGACAAATAAATCCGACCTTCCCCACGATTTAGGGCGTTCTCCCCCACCCATAAACGTCTGTTTTGTTTTAACACCAAATAAATATATACACTGGATTACTGTTGTGTCGCAAAGGCACACTCTAACAAAAACTGCAAAAATCTTGTGGTTTAAACCCTAACCATAAATATTTGAGAGCTCTTTTAATTAAAAGGGCTAATTTAAAGGTTAAGGTATTAATCCCTCAATGTCAGTTTCATTACATCCAATCAGTTGATACTCGATGAGCAATGATTATTTTGACTAGCGGTTGCCCGCGCTTCGCGCGGGCAACCGCTAGCTGATTTGAATGGGAGAGCCGGTTCACTAAACGGGTTGATCAATCTTCACATGACGCAAAACTTAAAGAGAATTACTGTATTTTCTCCAAGCCTCGTTTATTTGCCTTGATATGCTTTAAAGTGTTATGTCAAGAGCTGTCAAGATTTAGGACCCTATCTCAACATGAGATATGAAGCTATAGGTGAACATTTAATACTACTAAAAGTTGAAAGAAATTTTCAAATGGCGGACACAAATCAGGGTCATTTTTATCACCGTATATATTTTTATGGTGTTGTAGGACTTGACGAAAATTTTGAAGAGAGACACGTATCAAAATTCCTCTGCAAAAATCCTGTTGAGTGTGCCTTCACACTATACCACGGTGGACATTGAAACTGACATAAACTTGAAATGCACACATCGAAGGATCTTATCACTGCTTATGAAAATTGTCGGGATTGGGGGGGGGGGGGGGGTGTTGCACGAGTGGTGAGGCAGTGGCGGACACCGGCACCAGAAAAGTGTGGAAGGAATCCCCCAATTTTTTTCCTCCCTCCCAGGCCCCCCCCCCCCGTCCCCCGACCAGAAGAAAAAATGGTGGATTTTTGGCAAAAAACAGCGACTTGGGGCCCAAAAAATCACCCAAAAATTGGGTTAACTGTCAGCGATTTCGGGCCAAAATTTATTAAAAATCTCAAACTTTTGAAGTTTTTTTTTTTTTTTTGTTTTTTCGTCCCAAGAATTTCACTCCCCCCCCCAGAATTCACTTTTCCTTCTCTTCTTCCCAAGAGAGAAGTCTGGTCTAAAAGCCATTGGGGAGGGGGAAGCTTTGGGATTGATGTTTCGGTTAAAAAGTGATAAGATTATTTGGGGGGGGGCCTCAAGGTTATTTGAGCCCCCCACTAAAATTATTGGGGTGCACAACCCCCAGCCCCCTCCTCCCTAACCTATCCTTTCGCCTAACCAATAGAACTATACCCCTTATTTTGGCATTAGACTACAAAATTGAAGATATTGTAATGATGTCCAATTTTGAGATGAAGTGCAAAGAATTAATATGAAAAAGGAGGGTCTCGTTACTCTGGTTTGTTAAATGATATCATGGTATTACATTCAATTATTACACTACTGACAACGCCCATCCAGCTACGATTCACGTGATTTGGATTTTGCATATTGGATCTCAGGCTACAATATTGCACAAATATGTAGCTTGGTTGCGGAGCCCTCCGTTTTTTATTAATTTTTTTTGGTGAAATTCGCGCATCTGGGCCATAAACCTCTGAACTGTTTCTGACTCTCACATTGTCTCACAGCGAAACGGAATGGAATATCGGCGCGAAAACTTGACAGATGGGTTGAAGGAAAGGCAATTCCCCAGGGGGTTGGTTTGGGTAGGGACGTGCCTCCTAGAGTCTGGAAGTAGGACCCATAGCTATAATCATGTTTTTTGCCAAAAAAAGGGACCCAACCTATCCAAGCGATGAAATTTTGGGCCCAAAGTTAAACCCAAATTTGCCATTTAATTCCCAAAATTTGGCATTTTAAGCAAAATTTAGACAATTTTGGCTGTCGGATTGGGGAAATTTGATTATCTCCCTCAATTTTTATAAAATTTAGGCTTCCATTGCTATACCAAAAAGTTGACATGAACATTGATATTCCAGAAGGCTGAAAGGGGACCGATGTCCTGTGGGCACACCCCGTACGGTCCTTTGTGTTGAGACCCCCTGAGGGCATTCTATCAATATATCTTTATATTATCTTAAATCGGGCATGAGAAAATTTTGAAAAACCCCTGACCCCCTTTGTTTATGCACCAAACAAAATTGTCTGAAAAAGGGGGTCATGGAGTATACCATAAGGTGAAAATATCTCCCCGTATGGTCATATTGTGTTGAGACTCCCCACCCCACTGGTCAATCAATCAAAATTAAATCTTTATACTTAAATCGGGTAAATCGGGCCATCCCCTTTTAATTTCCATGCCACTGCAGTTGTAAAACAACCTGCTTTCTTCGCGCTAATATTATAGCTAATATATTTTACTTTAGCCTAAAATGTTATGTCAATTGTGCAATATTCGGACCTCCACACTCACCTTTTCTTAATGTGCATGCAGTACAATATTACCAAGCGACGCGAGTTGTCCATCAGTTTCTTGTATTCTATATGCGTAAGGTCACCAATTATTTCTCCAAAAATACGTTATATCATGATGCTACTTTAATGATACAAAAAATAGCTTTTGTCAACTGATTTATGAGGTATCTTTAATATCCTCGTATTTTTTTTTTGTTTCCAAAATAAATAATTTTAGAAATAAATATCAGATGTCAACACTCGCCACGCGAATCACGATATTTAAAACGCGAGAACTCAAAAGTCACGAATT